>SMSQ01026053.1:16887-84770 GCA_019453375.1 Ctenoplectra terminalis
ATTGGAATGGGCGATCTTGTTCCTGGTTGGACGCACGGTGATCTCACCGCGGATAGTCAGACCAAGCTTATAATAAATTTCGTGTACTTGTTGCTTGGAATGGGACTCATCGCTATGTGTTACGACTTGATGAAGGAAGATGTTTGCGTGAAGGCTAGAGAAATGAAAGAACAGATACTTCAGATCGTCGATGCTGTACATTATCAACTAGAGATGTGTTGTAGATCAGAAGTACTGAATTAACCCTGTTAACTGGATTAATTAAATACTTGTACCAAGATACTTTGTTTTTATTGGAAATAAGTGAAGAATAAATTAAGAAAAACGAATTATCGAGTAGAAAGGGAACAGGTATCTTGACATGCTGTATACAGTAGAGGCCAATAAAATTGCACCACTTATGAAGAATATTTATATAGTTTTTGAAGAATATTAGCAAGCTTTATAGTTATATCAAATTGTATTAACGTGATCTTTTAAGAGTTTTGAATAATTAAATAATAAAAATACACCAATCGATATACATAAAACATTGATTCAAACATGTTTTTCACGCTGTAACAATGAGTTCTTAGAATAATTGGTTTTACTTTTAATTTGAAGCAATGTCCCTGCCTACATAATTATCTAAAATGGCTAATATTTTGGATCCTTAAGCTTCGAAGGATTATCGATTTTTTCTGAATGTGAAACTTTTAAAAAATTCAATTTTGATCGCGAGAAAACAGGTTTCCAGCCCAAAATTGCACTTTCCTAAGCGTGTTAACCCCTTCCCGTGCCATTTAAATCGACGAAACTTGGGCCCAAGTGTATTCATCTTGAATCAATATCTAATAAGAAAATACTAACAACTCTAAAAATCCTCCATGGTATGATACTATCTACTTACGAGCCTGGCTCGTGATGTTTATGTTTGGGCCGACTATCTATTCACGAGCCCGGCTCGCGATATTCATGTTTGGGCCAAAATCTTCATCGCGAGTCAGACTCGCTAAAGTACGGGAAGGGGTTAAAGAAATCTCGTGTATTAAACGAATGTTAAACGAAAAAAAGTCTTGTACGTTTCAAGAATAAAATAACAACGTTAATCCAGACTGTAATACAAATTTCAAGCTACGGTAAAAATAAAAAATAATTTTATTGTTTTCTTAAATTAATTTTAACAAACAAACGGAAAAATTGAAATTACAGTTCAATAATTTTATCATAATAAAAATTAAGGAATAACTATAACATTATTGTTACCGATGAATGTATCTTTTTCTTTAAATCTTAGATTTAAATATTGGATTCGTTATATTATTACTATTTTGAATATTATCTAGCAAGTTCTAAATACAATACTGGCCAATAAAATTGCACCACTTCTGAAGAACACAGTTTGTCGAATATTTAGGTGCAATGCAAACTTTGTATAAACATGGTTTTTTTAATTGTTTCGAATAATTTGATGCGATAGGGCTGCGTTATATTGCTTCGGTTGGATTTTACAAAGTCTTGGATGTAAGTGTTTATTAAATGTGTCTATTATTGTGTCCTTCGTGAACATTCGGAGGTCGGATTTTAGAAATGGTGGCACCGAGGTTGCTGTTTTTAACGATAATATATTAAACACNTCCCGTGCCATTTAAATCGACGAAACTTGGGCCCAAGTGTATTCATCTTGAATCAATATCTAATAAGAAAATACTAACAACTCTAAAAATCCTCCATGGTATGATACTATCTACTTACGAGCCTGGCTCGTGATGTTTATGTTTGGGCCGACTATCTATTCACGAGCCCGGCTCGCGATATTCATGTTTGGGCCAAAATCTTCATCGCGAGTCAGACTCGCTAAAGTACGGGAAGGGGTTAAAGAAATCTCGTGTATTAAACGAATGTTAAACGAAAAAAAGTCTTGTACGTTTCAAGAATAAAATAACAACGTTAATCCAGACTGTAATACAAATTTCAAGCTACGGTAAAAATAAAAAATAATTTTATTGTTTTCTTAAATTAATTTTAACAAACAAACGGAAAAATTGAAATTACAGTTCAATAATTTTATCATAATAAAAATTAAGGAATAACTATAACATTATTGTTACCGATGAATGTATCTTTTTCTTTAAATCTTAGATTTAAATATTGGATTCGTTATATTATTACTATTTTGAATATTATCTAGCAAGTTCTAAATACAATACTGGCCAATAAAATTGCACCACTTCTGAAGAACACAGTTTGTCGAATATTTAGGTGCAATGCAAACTTTGTATAAACATGGTTTTTTTAATTGTTTCGAATAATTTGATGCGATAGGGCTGCGTTATATTGCTTCGGTTGGATTTTACAAAGTCTTGGATGTAAGTGTTTATTAAATGTGTCTATTATTGTGTCCTTCGTGAACATTCGGAGGTCGGATTTTAGAAATGGTGGCGCCGAGGTTGCTGTTTTTAACGATAATATATTAAACACAAGATTTATTTCATAAGATACAAAAAGAGCGTAGAATTTGGTGGCGCAGATTGGCACAGTATCCATCCAGATTTAAGCTCGCAGAGGCAAAGAAAGTAAAAAATATTGATCTAGTGGATATCGAAGCACAATTCTCATTTGGTAATATTGTCGTCGAAAGAATAACTTATCATGCAGATGTTCAAAAACTACTTTTCAAGGTCCAATTCCTTTTTTTTTCTTCAATTTGTAAAAATTTAAGAATAACAGTTATCTTCATGGTATGATTTATTTTCAAGTTGATGGTAAAAAAGATTTTACAAATGTACAAATGGTTGAACATACGACATCTTTAGATTGGGATTGTTTAGCACTGGTTTGTGACGCGTGTGACACGAATAAATTAACAAGGATACATATTCATTCCAAGTTGGATTTTAGAAATGGTGGCAGTAGAAGAGCAGTCCAATAGAAATGTTTGGATATTACAAGGGATTAATGAGTAAGGAGTTGAGGTGTATGACTCGGAGTTGATGAGTAATACATTCAAGAGGAATTTCGGCGACTCGAAAATAATTTTTTTTACCGCTTCAATGTCACTGCCTACNCGAAAGAATAACTTATCATGCAGATGTTCAAAAACTACTTTTCAAGGTCCANGATTGGGATTGTTTAGCACTGGTTTGTGACGCGTGTGACACGAATAAATTAACAAGGATACATATTCATTCCAAGTTGGATTTTAGAAATGGTGGCAGTAGAAGAGCAGTCCAATAGAAATGTTTGGATATTACAAGGGATTAATGAGTAAGGAGTTGAGGTGTATGACTCGGAGTTGATGAGTAATACATTCAAGAGGAATTTCTTACCTTACCGTCGCAACAGTTATTCCGCGCACTCTCTTTATGTATTACCTCCTGTATATACATACACATTTAATATCTTTCAATAATGCATAAAATTCTTTCCTTGGGAAGAACTTTCCTTAATTTCTATATCTCGTATCGTATAAATACTCGCACATTAAACGCAGAAGCTAAATAAATATGAAATACTGGTTCAGTTTCGGTCGTTTAGATATATCTGGGGGTCCCAATCAGCAGACAATGTTAATAAAAACGTATATATATATAATTTTTATTTTATACATATTTTATACACGTAAATTGCATTTGTTTCATTTTTATTCCAACGATTCCAACTCGAATAAACGAAAATCCTTTTCGCAAACATTGTTTATGCAAAATTTGAACTAAATCGGAGATTACAAAGTTTTCAAAATTACAAAGAGTGACCCTAAAAATGGCAAAAAAAATGATTTTCAAGTCACCAAATAATCCTAGCAAACATGAAACTATTTGCCAAATTTCAGCACAATCGAGTTTGATCGATTTCCGGAAGTATTATACCTGAAAAGTTACTTAAATCTGTCAATGACATTTCTGCAAAACCTTTTGGAAAACAAAATAAATCAATAGAACGGAAAATTACATTGTCGATAACATAGAAATTTACAATGATAAGAATGAACATCTGCCACAACAATCCAATCATATGTTACTCAATCGCGTAAACATGGTATTTTTTTTTTTTTCCATTCATCATAAAATACATAGATAGGTCTGTAAGTCCTTTTAAGGGATGATTCCCGAGGTGATTTCAAGCAACTTTTTCCTTCTCAAAAATGTCGAATTCGGCTTCGTTAATGAGTTATTAACGATAAACACCGACCAATCACAGAGCGAGTAAGGTAGCTGGCTGTCAGAGGTAGCGTTGGCTTTGCATCGCGCCTGTATCTCAACGAGCAACTCAGGATGTATCGAGTGTTGAACAAAAGTTGTATCGAATTTTATATATACTTAAAGTACTTATTGAGTAGAGTTCAACGATATCAGTTTTAAGTTTAGGAATCTTCTCGTTAAAAAGTTATTAATTTCAACGTATTTTCCACGGATGGGTTGCATCATAACTCTGACGAACACCAATCAACGCCAACCGCTGTTAATAAGAACCAATAAGAAATTATCTCTCTACTACTCACCTACGTCATCAACGCTCCCCCATTTCTGGCAATTCTGACCTGCCATGACTGTTACCATGGAAAGAGTATAGATCGCAATAAAAATATTATTTTTCTTAATTATTTTTTGCGTTTAGTATTTTTTTTATCATTCCTTGTGTTTTGTATTTTTGTTCTTTTTTTTATTGTTCTTTTAGTTATTTTTATTACTGTTATGGTTTGTATTTAGTATTTACCTCTCTATTATATTATTAGTATTTTCTCATAGTATTTAGCGCATATTTAATATTTACTTTGCATTTTAAAGATTTTTTATTTCATATAATATTTTATTTCCTACCTACGTTTCTTTTAAATAGCTATGCGGAAGATGCGTTGATTTTGGTTAGGTTCTCATTGGTCCTTATTTCATTCATCAACGGTTAGTGTTGATTGGCGTTCGTCAGAGTAGTTATGCAATGCATACTTGGAAAACATGTTGAAATTAATAACTTTAGAACGGAAAGATTCCTATACTTAAAACTGGTAGCGTTCTATTCTATTCAATAAGTACTTTAGATACATAGAAAATTCGACCAAAAAAATTTTGTCCAAGAGGTAAAGTCGACCCAATTGTTATTCGTGTAGCACAAATACAGTTGTGGCCAATAAAATTGCACTACTTGTAAAAAACAAGGTTCGTCGAATATTTAGATACGGTAAAAATTTTGTATCAACGTGATCTTTTAATAGTTTTTAATAATCCGATACGATAGGGCTGCATTATATGGTTTCAGGTTGATCAAAAAAAGTTCGCGCGGATTTTAACATGTAAATAAAAAGCGATTTTTCTTACTATAAAAGGAAATATTTTTATTCAATAATGTATCGTGCATTTGAACTGCTAAGTCACCATTTGTTTTTAAGATTCGAACTGAATTTAGTTATTATTCAAAACCTTTAAAGACAACTTAATGTACGATAATTAGTTTTGGAAAGGTGTTCATACGGTTGTAAAACGTGGTCCAATTTCTGTGGCTGCTACCGCGAATTGTTTGAACATTCTGACTTGTTCGTTAAGGCACATGCGCGATTCGAAGCAAATGCTATCGCTGACAGCTGTCTCACTCGTTCGTTCCGTGATTGGTCAATGTTTCTTATTTATAACTCGTTAACGGAGCAAAATTCTACATTTCCACGAAGGAAAAAGTTGCTCGAAATTGTCTCAAGAATCATCCCTTAAAGCAACTTACAGACTCTATCAAATATAGTGATATACAACAATTATCCTATAAAAATTAAAACATCATTGAAATGGAATTTCTTCGACGCATTCACCGATTGAATCACCACGTACGCTTACAAACATTGTCGAATTCAGTTTCTTATAATCTGAAACGTGGACGTTCGATGAAACAAGAAACTTTAAACAAATTGGAACAATTATCTTTACTTAACGTTGACGACAATTATGGCGTTTCTGTCTTGAAAGCTGCGATTGATTTTACAAACAATTTACGTACCAGAAAAATCAACGAAAAAATCGAACCATTATATAGTCCGTTCGAAAAAGAATTAACTCCTCTGCGAGTAGATAATATAAAGAACGATACGTCCAAAAGAGAAATCTTGATGAACGCTGCAGTTTTAGAAGACGAATATTTTGTAGCACCACTGAAAACTACTCTATTAAAAGATGAACATAGTACAGATTCTCAAAGAGTTAAGCTCACACTTTCTTAACATTACGGAACATGGACTTACTTATGGACCTCAAGGTAAAATGTTACTAAGAAATCTCGAAGAACATTGGTTTCTACATTGTATCACAATGTCACGTTACAATATATTCCTATCAGAGGAACTTAACGATACTCTAAACTTGATTACAAAAACTGTAATGAGTAATCCACCATTTGGATTGGCTACAATAAAACATTCAAAAACTTGTTGGAACTCATCGGTTCTACAGAGATTTAGTTCTCACAGAATCGCCGAGGTTGCTGTTTTTAACGATAATATAGAAACAAAAGATTTATTTCATAAGATACAAAAAGAGCGTAGAATTTGGTGGCGCAGATTGGCACAGTATCCATCCAGATTTAAGCTCGCAGAGGCAAAGAAAGTAAAAAATATTGATCTAGTGGATATCGAAGCACAATTCTCATTTGGTAATATTGTCGTCGAAAGAATAACTTATCATGCAGATGTTCAAAAACTACTTTTCAAGGTGCTCTTTTCTTTTTCTTCAATTTGTAAAAGTTTAAGAATAACAGCTATTTTCATGGTATGTTTTATTTTCAGGTTGATGGTAAAAAAGATTTTGCAAATGTACAAATGGTTGAACATACGACATCTTTAGATTGGGGTTGTTTAGCACTGCTTTGTGACGCGTGTGACACGAATAAATTAACAAGGATACATATTCATTCCAAGTTGGCACCGCATAAAGTTGCATTTTGTATAAAAAAATCAATTAATGAAGAGGATACTCAAAATGATGATTTGAATCGCTTTGTACTTTACTTAAATAATATGCTAAGAACGAAAGGTTTGAATACAATATTAACCACCTCGGAACAAATTATAGATACATGTTTGGTTCCTTTCATAGTTTCAGTTGATACGACTAGTCTTGAAAATGGCATTATACATGTAAGGGATAGATCAACGACTCTCAGTGAAGCAATACATGTAACTGATTTAGTAAAGTATATAAACATACGTTGTTAACCAATGTGGTTTAATTTCATTCGAATAAAATTAATATATTACAAATTTTTTGAATTTATCAGTACAATTAATTTTTAATTCCTAAAAAGAGATATAACAAATTTTGAAAGCACAATGTCAAAATCTTTGTTTTCAATTATTTTGTATTTTACATATTATTCATTAATTAAATGAATGAAATTAGGGTATTATATGTCGTACTTATAATGTATTGTATAAAGATGTGATACGTTGACAAAAATTAATGAGAAATAACATTTTAAAATATAAATGTAACCATACTGAATAAATATGGAAAAAAAATTACACATAGATGTGTTCAATGATGTTGAAAGTTACAAAATGGAATGCTTTACAATTAAAATGTATACTTTGTACACGAGCATTCCTCAATTTTCTTTTTTTCTTTTTTTAAATATTGCCAAATTTATATAAATTCAATCAATAATATTACTCCTTCGAGCAATATATAATTTTTCAAAATTATATAATACTTTTAATCGGCTAAGCAGGTAGTTGTAACTTCTTTCCTTTGAGTACTTTGGTAATATAGAGGTAGAAAAAGTCACAATAAAGAACCGTTTGTACCGAACCAGCAACTATAGGAATTAAATCATAATGATCTTCAGCATAGTAACGATAGATCCAGTTTAACAAATAGAGGCCTCTATAAGATCCCAAAGCGAAAAGATAATGACTGGTAATGCTCTCCGCTTCTCCTGTTTTCGATACCAAAAATAACTGTGGCAATATTGCTACGGATTCCAAATAAATACTGAACGTCCATAAAATTTCCATAACAGTGAATTCATGGTTGATTAAAAATGCCAACACGAGCGTAGGCAGAATTAAAAACTCGATTCTAAAAATAATCAATAGATATTATTACACAGAATTAGAACTTTTTCAATATTGTTTAAAAATTATTTATGTGCGTACAGCGACTCGCGAAAGTATTTGAATAATTACCACAGAATTACTTGTGTTGTATTAAACTTTTTAAAATTGTGTTAATGTAAAGTGATATTTTCGGATGAGTCTACGTATAATGTTTTTTGGGTCGGATGGACAAAAATTTGTTCGAAGAAAGGTAAGTACGTTTCGACGCAGTGGTGAAAAATTATACTCATCAGAATAACGAGAGACTTTACTCTTAGAATTTCTGGTGATTTGAAATCGCAAAAACAATATTTTTAAAGGTTTTATCAATCGTTTCAATCATATGGAAACCCTGAGAAAAAATTATACTTATTTTTTTCTTCGTTTATTCGACTAACATAATTATATGTAGCATAGTATATTTTTGTCAATTAGTATTGTATTGCTTTAAACACAATTTACTCGATGAAAATTTAGATATATTTTTAATCATAGCTGTTACTGGAAATTTATTATGGAAGAAAAATACAGTAATATAATTATTATATTACATTTTTCAGGGACGTTTGTAGCTACAATGCTATAATGACAAATATATTTTCGCGATTGCTTTCTTTGATCGTTAATTCATATTTTTTTTTATTTTTTCTCATAGATAATACGAATATCAATACTTATCTACAATATAACATCTGAATTATTGCAATTTATGTATTCGTTTCAAGTCCACAGCATCTAATTTTTGTTTGTATGTACTTCTTAAGTGTTATAAAAATAATAAAAAAAAATATATATATATATATATAAAATATATATATATAAAATATATATAATATATATATAATATATATATAAAATATATATATATAAAATCATGATTTACACCAAAAATATTAATTTTAGAATTTATACATACTGACTAAGAATTCAGGAACTTATACGTACCGATGATTAAGTAACAAGAAATGATAAAATTTGAATTTTTATCAGTTAGATTCTATGTTTGCCCCACTGTGCAACACAGGAAACTCAATATTGGATAAATATAAATATTTGCACATTTTTAAAGAAAATTGGAATTATATGATTTTTATTTTCAACGCAGCAAGGATTGTTAAGGAATGGATCCTGTAAAATACACCCCATATGATACAAATACCGCCACAAAGTCCTGATGTTAATCCAATTGAACATTTATGGGCAATAGTGGGAAAAGAATTACAAAACAACTTTGAAAGAAAAGATTCTTAAAATATGGAATTCTATATCACCAGATATAACAAAAAAATTTGTAAATACAGTGGAATCTGGTTAATCGGGACCGCCGTTTATTTGTGACAAGTACTGAAGAACGGAAAAAAAAACTATTGTTTTTACTTCGCTTACATGGAACATATCGCCGTTTTATTAGGACAGTTTATGATTGGTGATACAGTAAAGCTTGTTATATTTCTAAACTTTTAAATTCACAATTTTCTCAATTCTTAAATTCCTGAATTCTCATATTTGCAAATCCCTATGTTTCCAAATTGTCAAATTCCAAAGATTCCGAGTTCCTAAATTTTTAACTTCACAAATTTCTCAACTCCTAAATTCTTGAATTCTCATAATTGAAAATTCCTAAATTCAAAAGTTTCCAGATTACAATTGAAAATATACTAAAGCTTGCTACGAAGCAGTGAATACCAATTCAAAGTGTTTATTTACTTATTTTTGATTATTTATCTATGTTATTTTATTACTTATCATTGTCTTTGTTTGCATGCTTAAACACACATTTCTATCGAAGACCGAATATTACATACATTTTTCATTAAATTGTTCCTGCCATTATTTTTTACCTTGTTCACATTTTGTCTGTTGAAATTTGCTTTATTCCGACAACTGTTTAATTCGAACAAATTAGTCCGTTACCAATGTGTCCCAATTAACCAGAATCCAGTGTAGTATGAATAATTTGCCTCAAATATATAATTACTATTAAAGGTAGGTCTACTAAATATTACTGGTTATTAAAATATTAAAAAGTAACTACTTATGACCTCCATCCATATGACCAAATTGATGTTTGTAATAGATACCTGATAACTCTTACATACAACTTTACCTATATAATCTTGGTAATCGTGCCAACTTACGATGCTAATAATATTCCAAAAAGTTTCATACAACACACGTATGCTTTGATAATTGTTCAAATATTTTCGTGAGTCATTGTACACCCGTATCAATGTATAAATGTAACATACCTAAACGTATCGTGGTTGTGGTCATACGAGACTTTAAATTTCATATACATTAAAAAGACTGTGGCATAAGAGGTTGCGATGAAAATGATCTTCATAAAAGTATTGTACGCTGAAATGTATGCTGACACCAAGTCTAGATAACGTGTTGTATATACAATTGCAAATAAAATTTGCGATTTACCACTGATACCTGTGAAACGTACAGAAAATATTAGTTTAAATGATATAACAAATATATTTTTTATATATAACAAACATATAAATCATATCAGTGACGATATACCGGCACAGCTCCGTGTTTTCCATATTTTAAGAAGAAGAACAATTATCGCAAGTAGATGCGACAAGTCGCCTAAGAGTCGAAATATATTCATGTTTTCGGTTTCTAAAAAGTAATTATTATTTTTTTTTTTTATAACAAAATCGAGAAATACCTCCACACACCTAAGTCACAAACCATACAAAATATGACGTGGCTTTGGCTACAACATCGGCAGATGGCCGACCGATCAACATCATTTAAGTTATATCTTTAATGTTTCGACGAATTTACAGCGTACATCGATATTTTATAGTTCTTTTTTTTTTTAAATTGATATATTTTAGCAATTAAAAAAGATACGTAGAATAGAAAAAAAAAATATATATATATATGCGAATTATGGTAAAAAATAAGTTTTCCATAAATTGATATATTAATTATAAACGATATATTTAGTACGTGAAATTAACCTTTGATATCTCTGATCAAATATTTGACTTTTTACTAAATTGCTGTATTTGTTACTATGTTTGAAATTTTACTAGATTACTCAACTTATGGAACTCTAGGGAACACTAGTTCCTTCATAGAAACATTTGGTCGAGAGTGGAAAATAACGAACAATCGCACAAGATTCAAAAAAAGAGTATAGCACTTTATCTTTACGCTTCGGTTTTCTAAAAGCGTTTTTATTATACGACTTTCCGAGGATCAATGCCAAAAAACGGTAGAAGAGTATCTTACAACTAAGCTTACCATCTAGTTAACATACGTTCATGGACACGAATGATATAGCATTCGTTGTAATTGTAATGCAAAACAATACGAATGTTATAACGTTCAAATTTATAAGCCACATTATCATACATTCAATACTAATGGTGTTAATTTTTTTTTATTATTATGCACTTTAACCCTTGCAGGAGACTCACTTTGACTGTTTGAAATTGAATGCTGTCGTTTATTTATCTTTCAGCGATAACGAAGTATTTTCTTTCCCTCGGTGTTCAGCGAACTTCTCAACTTGGAGAAGAGAAGATCTGTTCGATTCGTTTGAAAATATTATTCGTGCTTACAATTTTGTTTTCTTTTTTAATTTGTTATTTTCCGTTTGACAATGTCCGAAAGAAAAGAACAATCATTGTCTCGAAACGAGACGTTTGTTCATCTAATGGACAACGAAAGCGAACGTACACTATAACGACGAAGTTTCATCCGATGATAGATGTTTATTGGCACTCAGCGATGATGGTGAAAATGGAGAAAACAACATTTTTTGTATAAATTATAAAGAGGCAGAATGAATGCTACTTTTCATCATTTTTATACCGTTGCCATCATCTTTCCTTAGAAATGAAGAAGATTGTATGTACGATTAAACTAATAGAACCGGTTGTAAAATATGTGAAACGTTACGATTACCCGAATCGTCGGTATTGCGAGGGTTAAAACTAGGCTAATGAGTTTAGAGCGATACCATCAAAATTCGATAAATAGTATACCAAATCGTATTTTTTAATATTATTCAGATCGGTAAACGTTGTATTATCGCTTTATAATGAGATAAAACTATTATTCGTTGAAGTGCCTTATAATTAATGACGCGTAGGAAACCACCTTTATTCTATTTATTTTAAATAACGACGTTATGTGTACGAATTTCTTTTTTTTTTTTTTCCAAAATCGTTATTTTCATCAGTATTTCGATAAATCAGATCGATTTCACTCATCAGAAATATGTGGAAGACGATGGACCTGGAAAAATTTTAGGTATAATTACGACTTATAATTATGACGAGTGTAATTGACAATAAAAATAACTAACCTAGTGACTACTACGATTAACCAGCCTAACTTACTTTAACTAAAATTAGAGGGCGGATTCGGTTGCCGCAACGTCGAACGATGACCAGCACGAGAGATAAACGTTACATGTATATGTTTTCTGTAGGACCAGCTACAATTTTTACAGAATCGTTCCAGGCTAAATAAAATGCGCGGTGGCATTTCTTTTAGTCATTAGCGACTACATTAGTTATTGATAGTTCGGATTACGTTTAACAAGGCCAATGCGATTGAAACATAAATATAAGCTACACTGTTAGGTAAAGAAACACTAGATTAATTGGCGGACGTCAATATCTTCAAGGAAAATAAACGCATTGTCTAACGTGTCTTTGGGTCGATGAGCATCCGCTTGAGATCGGTACCAATTTTGTGTTGATTTCGTGCATAGAATACTTCCTACAATTAGTTAATACAATGCTCGAAATTTCTATAAAGCCATCGTGCTTTTTTGAGCGTACTAAACGTACTAAATAAATAAAGGAGATAATATTTATTTTGATAAAAATCGTAAATACATACATAATTTAACATAGAATAAAATACGAAGTTTCTATAAAGTAACGCGTTTTTCGAACGAATAAATTCAATTGATGTTTCTTCGAATAAATGTTGGATACTGCTCCAAGGTACGGACTAGTTTTATAGTTATCTGTCATTGCCAGTCTCTAAAAATTTCTCTTCCCGTTTAATCCCGTTACCCATAAACCCAAACCGTACACCTCAGCCCCTTGCCTGAAAATTACTACTAATTATTACTTCCTCGTTCCCACTATCTAAAAAGAATAACTATCTGTACAATAAAAAGACAGACACATTTTGACCAGAGCAGACTTGCGTTTTAGAATCGGCACGAACAACGTCGAAACTATCCTGTAACGATCTAGAAAATTTATCCTGCAAACCTTCGTGAATAAAAAGATTCTGTTTTGTAAAAAAAATACTCATTATTATTACGCATCGGAATACGACATAAGTCCAAAAATACGATTAGGCATTGATGAAATTAAGCTTTGTAGTGTCTTCTTGGGTCGATGGCTACGCTTCGTTCACTACTTCACTACTCCACAATTCGTTAATGTTATCGTATTGTTTATAATTAGTATAGACTTTTCGTACGATTATACCCGAAAAGATTTTCAATCGGATTTAGGTTTAGAAAACAAGCTGGCCATATTGAAACCCTAATACCTATTTGACCGAACCATTACTTCGTGTGATTCGATGCGTGAATAGAAGCGTTCTCATGCTGATAAATGAAGTTATCGCACCCAATTTCTTGAATAAATGGTACCAGAATTGCACCTAACAATTCTGTATATTCCACAGAATCAATTTTTGAAGTAATGCGACAAATTGGTGTCTGCGTTGGCTTTAAATGCCGCCCAAATCATTAATGTTCCACTATCGAAGTTACGGCTCGTTGCTTTCTTTCCTTCCTTCCTTAAATCGTATCAGTAGTATTAAAAACCATCCGGATCATCTAAATTGAACTTTTTTTCTAATCTAATTCAATGCGAAATTGTGCTGAACTTTTCAAATCCTTCGTTACGGATGTCATCGACAAACGACGCTACTTCCTGGTCAGCTTTTCATGTCCTGTGAAATGATTTTCACCATAGTTTTCACCTAAATTTACGTAATTATTCATCAGAATACGCGATCTAGTTAATCTTTTTTGCAATTGTGCGATTAGGACATCCCATACCTCTACAAGTATCAATAGGTGCTTTATCCTCGTGGCATTTTTCTAATAATAAATTTATACAATGTTAATCAATTTATAAATCAATTTTAGTACAAATGTTTTTCTTTCAATTGCAGTTAAATCACTATAATCGTATCTAGTGTCAGTTATCAGCACAGAATCTAAACGTAAATTAAGTGACTTTATAGAAATTTTGCAGTCGTGTTTCGCTTTGCGTAGCAAAAAATCTAACACGCATAAAACATAAACATTTCCAAGTAGCAACTCACACACACGTGTATACGATTAAGTATCAGCTAAATATAATCCTATAATATTTAAAAAAAAAAAATACGTAAAAATATAGGTGGTTTTATAGGAATTTTAGGCACCGTATATGTTTGATATATGTAGATAGGTAGTTCACATAGATTACATTTAGTTGGTTCGTTATTGTCAATCAGATGGATATGATTATTATCATGTCATGATATCATGTTAGCCGCGGCATTTCTTATACGGCTGATATTCGGAACGATTTCACGGATGTTTCTTGCGCAAATTAACGTATATTACGGATTAAAATATTTTTAAAATACGATTGAAACAATCTAACCAAATACGTATCGATCATTATCGTGTAGTTAGGAATTAAAATAAATAAGTGTAATATATATAGAAAAAAAAAATTAACCTAAGTGGATTGCAAATTACAAAAAAACTTTTCAGCGGTTTATCAATTTCATACTTTGCGACAGGACCATCGAAGCTGTTACAAATATTACCTACTTTGTCAAGTATAATACGTGAAGTAATATTAATTTTTTTGGTTTATTTAATTTCTTTAATTACTATATTGATTTGATATACGTAAAAACATTGAATAATGCGCAAAATACTTCTTTCACAAAGAATATACGAAAATTTGCCGTATAAGTTATGCTGACATGCACAAAACTGTGAAAAAAATGGTTTTTAATTTTTTTAACTATGGTGCATCTAATTGAAAGATTTGAAAAATATTGAGAATAATAGTACCAATAATGTATATTTACTGAAAAAATATAGGAATCATAGTAATCATAATCTGCATTTCCTTCGATGTAAAATCGGCATTTTCTACATTCTTTTACGTCTTTTATTTTTTACAGCTTGGATTGCACGTTTAAAAAGTCTGAAAAAATTCAGAAACATGTGCCTCGTTAACAGAAATATTCCTGATTTTTTTTCACAATTTTTTATGCTTTAAGATAGGAGAAATCGAACAAAAACATCATTTTTTTATTTTTACTCTTTACATACTCTCCCCGTTCTCAGTGAAATTACAAAATTGGTTTTTCTTAATAAGCTATCGAACGATCCATCGCAAGTCGAATTCGATTTGGGGGTACTTTTGTTTCCTTTATCCGACTGTACCCTTTGTGAACTTAAAAATTAACAAACACAATAAACTTTATTGTATCTTCAATTGCAAACTGTCCTAATAAAACAACGACCGTAGAGACACGCTCTAGCTGATGGCAGGCCGCCTTTCTCGCTCTGTGATTGGTCGGTGTTTTTCGTTAATAATTCGTTAACAAAGTCGAATTTGATATTTTCGGAAAGGAAAAAGTTGCTTAGAATCATCTCAGGAATCACCCCTCAAAGGGACTTACGGACCTTTTGGGACACTCTGTGTACTACTTTCTGCGTCGCACACATTNATATATAGAAAAAAAAAATTAACCTAAGTGGATTGCAAATTACAAAAAAACTTTTCAGCGGTTTATCAATTTCATACTTTGCGACAGGACCATCGAAGCTGTTACAAATATTACCTACTTTGTCAAGTATAATACGTGAAGTAATATTAATTTTTTTGGTTTATTTAATTTCTTTAATTACTATATTGATTTGATATACGTAAAAACATTGAATAATGCGCAAAATACTTCTTTCACAAAGAATATACGAAAATTTGCCGTATAAGTTATGCTGACATGCACAAAACTGTGAAAAAAATGGTTTTTAATTTTTTTAACTATGGTGCATCTAATTGAAAGATTTGAAAAATATTGAGAATAATAGTACCAATAATGTATATTTACTGAAAAAATATAGGAATCATAGTAATCATAATCTGCATTTCCTTCGATGTAAAATCGGCATTTTCTACATTCTTTTACGTCTTTTATTTTTTACAGCTTGGATTGCACGTTTAAAAAGTCTGAAAAAATTCAGAAACATGTGCCTCGTTAACAAAAATATTCCTGATTTTTTTTCACAATTTTTTATGCTTTAAGATAGGAGAAATCGAACAAAAACATCATTTTTTTATTTTTACTCTTTACATACTCTCCCCGTTCCCAGTGAAATTACAAAATTGGTTTTTCTTAATAAGCTATCGAACGATCCATCGCAAGTCGAATTCGATTTGGGGGTACTTTTGTTTCCTTTATCCGACTGTACCCTTTGTGAACTTAAAAATTAACAAACACAATAAACTTTATTGTATCTTCAATTGCAAACTGTCCTAATAAAACAACGACCGTAGAGACACGCTCTAGCTGATGGCAGGCCGCCTTTCTCGCTCTGTGATTGGTCGGTGTTTTTCGTTAATAATTCGTTAACAAAGTCGAATTTGATATTTTCGGAAAGGAAAAAGTTGCTTAGAATCATCTCAGGAATCACCCCTCAAAGGGACTTACGGACCTTTTGGGACACTCTGTGTACTACTTTCTGCGTCGCACACATTACCGTTAGTACATATTGTCACTTTCGGTGTACATACAATTTTCTTCAGCGTCAAACATCTATTTCCTGTTGCTTTACGTAAACAAAATTTTGTACTTTACCCATGCGAATGTAACAGTTGAAAGAATATATATTTATACGATTTATACGATTTATACGATTTATACGATTTATACGCATTTATACAAAGTTTTTAGCAGAAATTATTATTCGATACGAATAACCTAACATCCAATATGACATCTAGTTTATTAATACAGTGAATATTATGCGACATTTTTGAACTACATTCAATAATAAAAAATGACTTCGCCTGCTGCTACAAAGGTATTTAAACGTGTAAAATTTGTATAAAGCATAATTGCACTGAGAATAACGCTTCTTACACTGATTAATACATGGGCAGAATAAACAAGCTGGTAATAGAATGGCTTAGAATATCAACCATTTAAATTTCTAACATTCGAATCGCTACAACCAATATAATTATTTTATTTTAACCTATTCGTGTATTTTGACACTATACAAGACCTAATGTTGAGTCTTAAGCTTTGTAATTTTGCTTCGTCCGATATTTTAAGAACTACTCGACAAAATGTATTTTCGGTTCCTCAAGATGACTGTCGCAAAAATATATTTTTTATTTTTCGTAACGTTATGAGTTTGGTCTATCAGAAGCTTAAAATCAAACTTATCCGCGTTGCTGTTAATTTGATCGTTCGATTTAGTTTTTGTAACTATTGAAAATAGACCAAATTTAAAATAATAATTTGAAACACAGTGCCGTATTATGAAGCGCACTATAAATTTGAATGTCTAAAACGTAAAGAGGATGGATATTTATTGAAAAGTCACCATTCAAATTGCTTCAATGATCCAAACGGCTAGTGAGAATTGCCTCTCAAGCGTAAAGGGTTAAAACTTAACTTCTAAAGAAAATTACACGTGTTACCATAGCAGCGCCAATGGATTAAATAACAAACTAAACGCGTTACAGCCAAACTCTTGCAAATGTTCATTGTTCATCTTATTATAACTATACATCATGAACAGTAATAGCGAGACTCCTATTTCTTTTCCATTAAACTATACGAGTGTAATCTATGAAAGAGAATGCGAAAAAGGTGTTACATAAAATAAAGCTTCGCTCTAAACACTTTGTTACAAAATTATAATTAAATATTTTTTAATAAATTTTTTTATTTTAGAGTATGATTGGCTAAATTTCATTATACGTAAGATGATCGATTCCCATGAGTAACGTGTTATTCGTTAGAGCATTAATCAAAAAAATGTGAATAT
Source organism: Ctenoplectra terminalis (assembly GCA_019453375.1). Classification (NCBI taxonomy): domain Eukaryota; kingdom Metazoa; phylum Arthropoda; class Insecta; order Hymenoptera; family Apidae; genus Ctenoplectra; species Ctenoplectra terminalis. Next base: position 35,016 of record SMSQ01026053.1, read on the forward strand.
ACTACTGGATTTGTGGGAAAACTGTGGAACTTATTGAAAATTAGAAAACAAATTGCAATAAGTTTACATAGGAGAGTATTGCTCTTTGATCGATTGATCTATTCTATTACAATTGCACCATTCGACTCATTGGTACTTCATCAACCACTGAGGAAACCTATCCTTATGGATGTTTGCATTCCTAAATTTCTGCTTAGCGTATCTCCAACAGGCTTGAATCGTCTAATCCAGGCAGCTAGCAATAAATAATTTTCAGTTTGATTTCAATTAATTTATAGTTACACGACTTAATTTTTAATAAAAATAGTCGAAACACCATCTAGACTAAGTAAATTCCATTCACTTGGGATGCCTTATTAATTCAAATTTTTCACATATAAACATACACATCATTGGATTCCCTGTTTCATCATCTTATTTCAAGATCTATTGACTTGCATAAAATAAAATAAAGCCATGTTTACTTAATTTGTGTACGTACGAATACAGTATGCAATATTGTAGAACTAAAAATACAATGTTAAAACTAGAGGATAAGAAACTGGATTTATTAAATTAATACAATCTTAATTTCAGGTTTCGGTTGCACCTTCCATCCAGGAATTTAGTATCAGAGTACCAAAGTATGTGATAAAATAATATTAGATCGATCATCAATGTTTTACAGAGTCAACAAATTGTGATATTTTCAGAAACAACAAGAAAAAGCACAATGTGATGCGTTTCAATGCAACGTTAAACGTTGATTTTTCAAAATGGACTCAAGTAAAAATGGAACGTGAAAATAATATGAAGGAATATAAAGGGATGGAGGAAGATATGCCAAAATTTGGAGCTGGATCAGAGTTTGGACGAGACGCGAGAGAAGAAGCTAGAAGAAAAAAGTTTGGAATTACTAGTAGAAAGTATAAACCGGAAGATCAGCCATGGATCTTGAAATCTGGTGGAAAAACAGGGAAAAAATTTAAAGGAATAAGAGAGGGTGGTGTGAGTGAAAATGCTGCATATTACGTTTTTACGCATGCTGCTGATGGAGCTATAGAAGCTTTTCCATTGCACGAGTGGTAAAGTGATTTGATTTCCTTTAAACTGAATCTATTTTACATTAAAATATTAGTATATATAAAATTGTTATATATTTTAGGTATAATTTTCAGCCAATTCAGAGGTACAAAGCATTGAGCGCAGAAGAAGCGGAGCAAGAATTTAGCCGTAGAAACAAAGTAATGAATTACTTTTCATTGATGTTACGAAAAAGGCTTAGAAACGACGAAGAGGGTGCAGACGATGAAGAAATAATAGAAGGTGGCAAGGGTAAGAAGCCAAATAAGAAGGAGAAAGATTTAAAAATATCCGAAATGGATGAATGGATGGACAGCGACGATGATGATTCGCTCAGCGACGACGATGAAAGTAAAAGAAACTCGGACGAGGAAGACGATGCTAAGAAGAAGAAAAAAGGCAAAGGTGGATGTCATATCTGATATTTTTAAGGAGTACATGTGGTAATTATAATCGATAACTGTCTGGATTTGTTCTTGCTATTTAAACAAAATTTAATTCAATATGTTAATATCAATATGTTCATTGTGTGTTAAGAGCCCAGTTCTGCACAATTTAAAAGAAGCTCGCAAGATTGTCTTACCTCCATATTTAAAACTGCAAAAAGAACTGGAAATAAATACAGCAAATATAACAAAGCAAAATTACAGATTCATTGAAAAGATTAAATCTGTAAGCGAAACCGATTTAACGATTGAAAATGAATATTTAATTCCACCGAAACGAAGACGTTGGAATATGATATTTGAACGATTCAGACAGTGATTAACACAAAACATTTTTTTACATACATTAATAATATTATATTTGATAAAACGTAAAAGATAAAAGTTGGCATAGCATGTTACTTTTGGTTATGCGCTTTATACGAGAAAAAATTGCTGTACAGCACGATTTCCTATAACGCGAATTCATATAACACGTAACGTATTAACCGCGTTATACGGGAGTCTACTGTATTTTACATTCCAGTTGTTAATAGCTGAACAATAAGCTCTGAATATCCTTACAGATTCGAAAACAATTTTACCGGCCCTATACTGGCGACGAATCCATGTCCAATTAAGCCAGTCATTAGTGTGTGGCAAATTCAATAATAAGCGTTGGATAAAGTGTTAAGCGCTATGTTGCGATTCATAAGTACAGATGACGTTTGACAATCTCTGGAACGAATTGTAAGGAGTGATTCAACAAGAATAACGAAATTGCACCATAGAAATTATTTCTTAACGTTTCGACTGCCGCGCGTATTATGAAGAAAACTCTGTCAGGCCATGGGTGTAGTAAACTAATAGAAGATAGAGAAGAATTTCATTGGGAAAAATTAAATCGTTACGAAGATATTCAAACTTCAGTTTCTTGACATTGTATCATATTTTAATTTGTGCTTGAACGTTTATAGATTTTCTTCGTCGGTATGTATGGAAATTGAAGTTCAAATATCTTCTGAACTAATCATTTTTCGACTCGCACAGTTTCATACTTTTCTGTAGAGAATTAAAAAGTACAGCACACTCCCGTATAATGCAGTTAATATGTTACGGGTTGTACAAATTTGGTGGAAGTCATGTCAACTTTTATTTTCTACCCTTTACCAATTAGGACAGAATTTTTTTAACTAAAAAGCATATATATGCTGCTTATTTAAAAAAAGAAGTACATCTTACTAACATATATAAACATAACTTCTTTATTTCATATAAATTCAACGAAAGAAATAATTTAATTAGTTACGTATTAGTTAGTATAACTAGTTAAATTAAACCCTAAAAAAACATCTTTGTAGCATTTTTCCGAATTTTATTATAAATACGTGTTATACGAGGAATCGCATGATATAAAAACAGTGGTCACTGTATGTATTAAAGAATGCATAGTGCGTTTGAAAAAAATAGAGGTGATTTTAAAATCTTTGAAACGCCTTCATTTTCGTGAAAGACAAATACATGCACCGCCTGATGCATCGCTCGAAACTGTATAATTTTTCTTGATAAAATTGTTCGTTCTATCTTCTAACGTTTCAACTGTACGACAGTCACCCGTATGTGGGTGACGCGGCTTATTGGGTGGGAACTCTTCGTATCACCGGAATTCGTGTTAAGTTAATAACATTTAAAAATCGGCTTAAATTTCCTTGGTACTCAACAAACCACCTATATCTTGAATTATTTTACATTCATTAGCGTTAGGAGAGGTTTATTGGCTCTCAAAGATATTTTGATCGCAATTTATTCTTGTTTTCTGTGTTATTTTGACTTATGGTATCACTCCTTAAATTTTCTCTCAGGATGTTATCGAATATATTGTATAACGAATGCGAGTAAAACTGCAGAAAAGTAATCACCTCTATCGCTTAGTTTCCGAGATATTTGCGAACAACTGATACTACTGCTACATTGAATTTTGCCTATAGCTCTGTGTCTGCGGCAACGTATGCCTCAGTTTGGCTGCCACTTCCGTTTATATACGACGGTCAGACAAACTTAAAGGCTTTATGCACAACTGTGTATGCGAGGGTGCAAGAAATGTCTGTTAGAATTTAATCAACGATTTTGTTAGGTTTGAGTTAGATCTTTTAATCCGGTAATGCTTACGTGAAATAATAACAAATTTGATAAAAGTTATATTTTAAATAGTTATAAAAGCTATCTTTTTATTCGATGTATCATTATTTTTATAATCTGACCCAAACCTAAACCAAATCGTTGATTAAATTATTACAGATATTTCTTGCAGCCTCCGATAAGCAGTTGTGCACCAGGTCTTCGAGCTCTCCCAACCGTGCTACGTAAACAGAAAACAAGCTGCTGACGGCCGGCAACCAATACTGTCGCATGCGCTACCACAGACGCACAATTATAGGCAGTTTTTCGCGAATATCTCAGAAACTAAGCGAGACTGTAGCTCACATGCAAAGCAACAAGTTGTTCAAAATATTTTATCTTACAACATATCCAAAAATCATTGAAATCGAAGAAGGAGGAGGCCTCTTTTTTGTAGTTTCATCCGAATGCGTTATATATATATATGTATATATATATATATATATGTATAGGGTGTTCCAGATACTGTAAAGGAGCCGGAAATGGGGGAGTCTCTGAGATGATTTCAAGAAACTTTTTCCTTTGCAAAAATATCAAGGTTCGGCTTTGTTAACGAGGCGATTAACGAAAAACACTGACCTAATATAGAGCGAGAAAGGCGGCCGGTGACCAGCAAGAGCGTTGCTTCCGCGCCGCTGTTGGATTCAACGAGTAACTCAAAATGAATTGAAAAATTAATGTCACTGTACCGATCTTGACCCTTGACGACCATTAGGTACGTTGACCTCATCGTACATTCCTTAACGTTCGGTGGTGTCGTATACCTGCGATCCAGCTGTTCGGTATGCCATAAATCATTTCGTTTGCCAAGGGTCAAAATCGGTACAGTGACACAGAGACCCAAATTTTCAAGCAGTAGGGCGATTTTTTTTTGTCGATTGAATAAGCTTAACTTAATTTTTCAATTTATTGTGAGTTATTCGCACAAGGGCAGCACGAGGACAACGCTCTCGTAAGCGGCTGACTGCCTTTCTCGCTCGATTAGTGTTTTTCGTTAATAACTCGTTAACAAAGCCGAATTTGGCATTTTTACAAAGGAAAAAGTTGCTTGAAATCATCTCAGGAATCCTTCATTTCCGGCTACTTCACAGTGTCTGAGACATCCTGTATACAACGAATGTGTTAAGTTAATTTTTTTTTTTTTTTTTTTTTATGATAGGGTAAACGTGTTTTTTTACTTTTTATAGTTAACTCTAGATTATCGGGCATCGATTGGACCATTAAAATGTAGCTTTTTTTGTAATAACATTGCATTGTTTTATTTTAAATCGATAGATTTCGATTAGCAGAGCGATCGAGTAGGGTAAGTTCGGGATAGTTCGACAACCGGGACCATAGTTCGCGAACACTTTGTCGCGAAATCGTATATACATAGTTGTACTTTAAGTTTAGTTTGTCACGAGCTATATTCTTTTCTAATTTTTATTACGAACTATATATTAGTTGATACCAAGAAAAAGAAGAAGAAAAATGCCTCGGATGATGAAGCATTTGAAGAAAGTGACGATGGAGACGAAGAAGGTAGAGAATGTGATTATATTTCTGATTCTTCTGATTCCGAGTCAGAATTAGAACAACAAAAGGAAATTAAGTCGGTGGCAGAAGAAGATGCTTTAAGAAAATTACTTGCTTCCGACGAAGAAGACAACGATGAAGAACAAACGGATAAAAAAGATGGTGATGAAGATAAAGACGAGGATGATGAACACAAGGAAAAAGATGACAAAGTAAAAACAAACAAGTTCATAATAATTGTTTGTAATAATTATTTATTTTAACTAAAATATTATACCTCTTGTTTTGATTTTTCTAGGATAAAGATAAAGCTAATAAAGATTCGGATAAGAAAAAAGATAAGAAGAAGAAGAAAAAACAATCTAAGAAAAAAGATGTGAGAAAACTTATGGCAGGAAAAGATTCTTCTAGCGATTTTTCTAGCGATTCCGGTTCAGAATCTGATACAATAAAAGAGAAGGATAATAAGAAGTCTAATAGTGCACATAGTTCAAGGTCTGCAACACCTACGCCTGCTGGAACATCGGATTCTTTAAAAAGGAAACAATCCGGATCACCAGATTTATCGCAAGCAAAGAAATTAAAATTGGATAATTTCAATTTAGTACCTGTAACTTCTTACATTCCAGGAGCTAGGTATGTTTTTTATTATTATTAAAGACAGAATTATGAAACGTTACAATTTCTATATTATGTATAAATTTATCTTTTTATTTAACTCTGCTGCGGCTCTTCGGTCATTTTTGACCTAACCGAGTTTTAATTTTGTTAACAAATTTCCTAAATTTTAGAAATATATAAGAAATGTGTCGGTACGAGACTTTCGGATTTACTTTCGAAAACTGGTCAAACCTGATTGGGCTGAAATTTGGCAAGTAGCTTCATTATATTTGGCGATTTTACCATTTTAATGTCATTTCCTACCTTACCGTCACAACAGTTATTAATCTCGTGTATATATATATATATTTAATATTTTTTATAATGCATAAAATGGGACTCTCCCTCATTTCTGTATCTTGTATCGCCATAAATGCTGAAGCTAAAATATGAAAAATGTTTAAATAAAAATAGAATTTTTATTTTACACATATTTTATACATGCAAGTTGCATTTGTTTCATTTTTATCGCTCGAGGAAACAGGGAGTGGCGTTACAGTAATAATACGTTCCTTGCAAAATTTTGGATCCCAACTCGAATAAACGAAAATCCTTTTCGCAAACATTCTTTGTACAAAATTTGAATCAAATCGGAAAATACAAGTTTTCAAAGTTATTGGGAGTAACGTTAAAAATGTTAAAAAAAAAATAACTTTCGAGTCGCCAAATAATCTTCGTAAACACAATGAAACTAGTTTGCCAAATTTCAGCTCAATCGGGCTTTATCGGTTTTCAGAAGTTTCGTTTGAATTTCTTTGTTTCAATTCCACGTTAAAAATACATTTTTGTCAAAATTAGGAATTTTTTTTTTTTTAGCGAAGCGACAGAATGTCTGGGTCGAAAAGAATTTAAGGACCTTAGCAGGGTTAATACATTTTAAATCTACATAATTAAATCTAATTGTTCGTAGTTTTAGTGTTAAATAACAGAGAGTACTTTTTCATGATAAGATAGTTGGTTGAATTGTTGATAAATAAATTCTTTGTACACCTGAATATCTTTTTATCCTTTTAATTGTTGTAGCAGAAAAATGAATTCTTATAGCTTTTTCACAGAACTGTATATTGAAATTGTTTCTGTTATCTTTGATCGAGAGAAATTGTTAAAATATTTTTTAAGTGCAACTTTTTAGAAGATAAATATTTTTGTTACGTTACAGTGAATCTGGAATCACAGAAGATGCAGTTAGACGTTATCTCATGCGTAAACCAATGACAACGACAGAACTTTTACAAAAGTTTAAATCAAAGAAAACTGGTCTTACTTCTGAACAATTGGTTAACGTGATGACTCAAATATTGAAGAAGATCAATCCAACCAAACAGACAATAAAAAATAAAATGTACTTATCTATCAAAACACAGTCTAATTAATATTCGTTAATATTTTTTATAGCATAACACGATTATTTTGGAATTATATTCTGTTCTATGTTATTTTATGTAATATGATAAACTAATAAGTGCATAATAAATTGTATAAAAACGTTTTCCTTATTTATTAACGATAGTTCTGCTCTATTCTATACACAATTCTATTGTATTCAACGTTTTATTTGATGTGATGTACAAAACTAATACCGTGGATTTCGGTTAATTGGGACATTATGACCGGACTATGTAATTTGTCCCAATTAAGCGGTTGTCTCAATAAAGCAAATATGAATAGACAAAATCTGAACGAGGTAGAAAATAATGCCAGGAACGATTTATTGAAAAACGTAATGCAATATCCGATCTTGAATACAAATGTGTGTTTAAACATGCAAACAAAGCTAACGATAAGTAATAAAAATATAAGTAAATAAACATTTCTAATCAGTATTCACTGCTTCGTAACATGTTTTAGTGTATCTTCAATCGTAATTTGGAAGTTTTTGAATTTAGGAATTTGCAACAATGAGAATTCAAGAATTCAAGAATTCAAGAATTTAGGAATTGAGAAATTAGGGAACTTAAAAATTTAGGAACTCAAATATTTAAGATCTCAGGATGTTTGGAATTTTGCAATATGAAAATTTTCAAACTTAGAAATTTAGGAATTTAGGAATTTGAGAACTTAATAAAGTTAAAATTAGGAATTCAGGAATTTGAAAATATGAGAATTCAAAGATTTAGGAAATGACAAAATTTGTGAACTTAGAAACTTAGGAATTCAATAATTTACAAATATGAGAATTCAAGAATTTAGGAATTGATAATATCCGTGAATTTAAAAATTTAGGAACTCAGAATGTTTGGAATTTGGGAATTTGAATAAAACATGACAATCTTTACTGTATTTTCAATTGCAAACTGTCCCAATAAAACGGCGGTGCGTTCCATATAACCGAAGTGAAAACAATAGCTTTTTTCCCGTTCTTCAGTACTTATCCCAAATAATAATTATTATTTTAACGCATAATAATAATTTGTGTAAAAACGGTTTCCTTATTTATCAACAACACACGTTCCATAATAAACTTATAATATATGGAATTAACGTATGTTAGCAGTTAAAAATTCTATTCGTGTTAAACCCACTTAAAAAGTTAAAAAATTTTTGTCGATTCCAACTAATTAAAATGATAAAAATCACATGGTTAAAGAAAGTCAAATCAGCTTGATAAAGACGTGACTTCGAGTTTATCAGTGATGTAGTAACGTATTTCAAGTTTTGCATTGACCTCACTGACCCATGTAATATCAACACAGTAAACACAGTAGCTTTAATTTAATATAGAATCAACCACGTTGTATTATAGTACACAAGAATTTCTTGCCTCTTCAGTGTTGTTCGTTTAATTAAATTAGTGAATACTGATTACTGTTTCTTTTTTTTTTTTAGAAAATTTTAAATGACTGTATAGAGACATTATGAGGGTTTTACAGCGATACAGGAGTGAATTCAAAGTGAATTTATTAACAATACATGTCTATATGTCTTCAATTCGTTGCGCTAACGTAAGAAATATATTCTTTTGTGATAAATAATATTAACGAAGGGGAAATTATTTACACCAGTGCTGTAAAATGTAAGCGTAAAATGGTTTTAACTAAAAGTATTTTTACAGACCTTAAATGGAAAGATAATAGCAATTAGAAGAGAAGATCAGTCGGTTTGGGAAAGAAGAGCTCCCTTGGCGCCTGCAAACGTCCGTCAATTGATCAGAGCAGGGGTAAAAGTAATCTTACAACCAAGTAATAGAAGAGCTTATCCTGCACAGTCCTATCAAGCTGCAGGTGCCTTATTGCAAGAGGATATTAGTTCTGCTTCCGTTATCTTTGGAGTGAAACAAGTTCCTGTGGATCAACTTATATCTAATAAAACTTACTGCTTCTTTTCTCATACCATCAAGGCACAGGAGAGTAACATGCCTCTGCTAGACGCTATTCTTGAAAAGAATATACGTTTGTTAGATTATGAGAAATTGACGGATAACAACGGACAAAGGGTCGTTGCTTTTGGGAAATATGCTGGCGTAGCTGGCATGGTGAACATATTACATGGGCTTGGGTTGAGATTACTCGCACTAGGACATCATACACCATTCATGGTAAGATAATTTGTATTAAAACTACTAACTAAACTAAATTTAGTGGCCAATAAAACTGCACCAATTTTGAAGAACGCAGTTTAACGAATATTTAGATACATTGCAAACATTGTATTAATAGTCTATGATTTCTTACGGCTTCTCATAATAACACGGATAATCTAAAGTAACATGCTATGCCAACTTTTATTTTCTATGTTTTATCAAATATAATATTATTCATGTATGTAAAAAATCTTTTATTTCAATGAAATTTAATGACAATGTAATTATACATTGCAAATTTATGTATTATGGTTTTTAAAGATTTTTTAAGTTAAAAAATATTTTTATAATCTTGATTATTAGCGACTGTCCGAATCGTTCAAAAATCATATTCCAACCACTTCGTTTCGGGGGAATTAAATATTCATCTTTTCAATGAATCTGTAATTTTGCTTTGTTATATTTGCTGTATTTATTTCCAGTTCTTTTTGCAGTTTTAAATATGGAGGTAAGACAATCTTGCGAGTTCCTTTTAAATTGTGCAAAACTGGGCTCTTAACGTACAATGAACATATTGATATTAACATATTGAATTAAATTTTGTTTAAATAGCAAGAACAAATCCAGACAGTTATCGATTATAATTACCACATGTACTCCTTAAAAATATCAGATATTATATCCACCTTTGCCTTTTTTCTTCTTCTTAGCATCGTCTTCCTCGTCCGAGTTTCTTTTACTTTCATCGTCGTCGTCGCTGTCCATCCATTCATCCATTTCGGATATTTTTAAATCTTTCTCCTTCTTATTTGGCTTCTTACCCTTGCCACCTTCTATTATTTCTTCATCGTCTGCACCCTCTTCGTCGTTTCTAAGCCTATTTCGTAACATCAATGAAAAGTAATTCATTACTTTGTTTCTACGGCTAAATTCTTGCTCCGCTTCTTTTGCGCTCAATGCTTCGTACCTCTGAACTGGCTGAAAATTATACCTAAAATATATAACAATTTTATATACACTGTTATGATGTAGACCTTGAAAAAAATATTGGACACGTATTTTTTTTATATCGGTCATCGTTCATTTTGAAGTGGTGTGATATCAGTCCTCAAAGTAGGGTGAAAAATTTTTGAACGAATTAATTTTTTTTTTTAATTTTTTACACAGTCGCATTCAGCACTAAAAAGTAGACAAACCGTATATTTAAATTTCCTTTTTATCTCGAGTAGTTTTCAAAATATTCTGTTAAATAGGTTTTTCACCCCCTACTTTGAGGGCTGATAACACCCCTTCAAAATGAATAATGGCCGATATAAAAAAATACGTGTCTCATATTTTTTTGAGATTTATATCATATCAAGATTTTATCAAAATTGGCGTGTGTCTACTCCGTAACATTCCTTGTCAGTATTAATGGCTCATACGGCTCTTGCAGATTATAATTATTTTGAATTATACAGGGTATCCCAAAAGGTCTGAAAATCCTTTTAAGGGGTGATTCCTGAGGTAATTCTAAACAACTTTTTCCTTTGCTAAAATGTCAAATTCGGCTTTGTTAACGAGTTATTAACGAAAAACACTGATCTATCATAGAGCGAGAAAGGCGGTCGGCCGACACTGAGAGCGTTGTCTACGCGCTTATGTAACTCAAAATAAATTGAAAAATTAAGTTAAACTTACCGAATCTACTGTGTCACAGTACTGATTTTGACCCTTGACGAACGAAATGATTTGCGACGTATCGAACGTTAAGCGATGCTTGGCGAGGTCAAGGTACCTTACGACGTTAGAGGTAAAGATCGGTACAGTGTCGCAATGACCCACATTTTAAAGCAGCAGGCAAATTTTTTGCTGTTTGTGTAAGTTTGATTAAATTTTTCGATTTATTCTGAGTTATTCGTTGAAGTCAAGTGCGGTGTACAGACAACCCTCTCGTTGGTAACCGGCTGCCTTTCTCGTTCTGCGATTGGTCGGTGTTTTGCGTTAATAACTCGATAACAAAGCCGAATGTGACATTTTCTGAAAGGAAAAAGTTGTGTTTTCTATGGATATGGTACATGGTTGTGATGTTATTTGCATCTGTGATACATCCGTTGATGGCCAGGACGGAAAAGAGTTCGGTTTACAGACGAGGTATAGTATAGACCTAACATGCAATGTAAAGTTGTCACACGGTCCAGGGGCTATGTAGCCCTCGTTACCATTTTCGTGTCATATGCGATAGTATCGGTCAGAGAAAAATAAGACAATAGCGTTGCTGAGACGATAGGTAAACAATCTAGTCACTTGGCATATTAAGCTCCGAGCTCCGATGACCGTTTACCCACAACAGGACCTAGCTGGCTGAGTAGTCGGTTATCGAGCGCATATTTTTCCTGTTAGAGTTGCATATGCATTGCATCGAGGTTGTTGCCAGTTTTCGCATTTAACAGATTAAAGAGTTATTTCTTACAATTAATTCTTTAAACAGTTCAAATCATTAAATAAAGCGTTCTTTTAAAAATTATCCACGCCTCAATCTTTAATAATGACACTTATCACTAGTAATCAAATAATACTCGTGACAAATCTATATTTAAATAATTAACCGAATTTTAGAAAATATGATGCACAGTACAGTAAAGACTCGTTAAAAGTTCGAATGGATCTACACGCTAAGTGTTTACGGGTTATCCCCACCATTGTGTGTGCGGGGGGGGGGGGGGGGTAAGAGCCCTGAAGCAAGCATGGGAGAAATATGACACCGCAAGGCTTCCCTTTGAGTTTTTTCGGATTAAAATGAGACCAAACACGAAATTGTTATGATAGTTTTAATTAATCTGAATAAGCTTGAAATAATTTACTTTCTGTGAATGTTCGCTTCACATGTTAAATTAGTAGCAAATAAATAGTTAACGTTATTTGTTAGTATCCCTTGTATTGAATACAAGGGACAGCTAGCAACAACGATTAATTCATTTCTGTAACAATAGAACTTAACAATTTTTTGTTTTGCAATTAATTATATGTAATTTCTACTTTTCTTCTTAGTTGACTTTCGTTGTGGGCAGTCGACTTAATGTCTTTGTATAATCTACCAATATAATGTCATTAAATTTTTGTATCATATTTTGCAGTTTTTCTTCAATTATTTGTAATCTCATGTATTGTATCTTCCTGCAACTTCATATGATTGTTTGTAATTTTTTTTTTACATTTTTGCAATATGCATAATTTTGTAATTATTTGTAAAAATGAATAACTTTAATCAAAAAAATTTCATGTATTAATAACATTTTTATTTAAATAACATAATGTGTAAATAAACAAATGTCTTTGTTGCATTGGTGTTATTTCACGAATATGTAGACATTTAATTTTTAAATCTTATGTCAGCTACGAATCCATCTTCTCCTTTTACCCACTGTCTCTTTCTACGTTGATGTCGGCAAAATAGAAACAGTTGGAGAACCGAATCTTCTCTCCGCTAAATATATCTCAGCGATCTCGACTTCTGAACAGTTATAGGAACCACGGCTCTTATTTCGAACACTTAACGTGCAGAAGTCTGTTCCGTTCGAGAATAACCGGATTGATTCACTCATCTACTGGATAAATATTCGCTTTCGACACGATTGAACCTTTACTGGACAGATCCTCGAAACTCTCTGTAGTTTGCCGACGTCGACGAGCATAGAAAGAAACAGCGAGAAAAGAGGAGGAACATTTACAAGCTTAATCATCATAATCAATTGTCACAACAATANATGTATTGTATCTTCCTGCAACTTCATATGATTGTTTGTAATTTTTTTTTTACATTTTTGCAATATGCATAATTTTGTAATTATTTGTAAAAATGAATAACTTTAATCAAAAAAATTTCATGTATTAATAACATTTTTATTTAAATAACATAATGTGTAAATAAACAAATGTCTTTGTTGCATTGGTGTTATTTCACGAATATGTAGACATTTAATTTTTAAATCTTATGTCAGCTACGAATCCATCTTCTCCTTTTACCCACTGTCTCTTTCTACGTTGATGTCGGCAAAATAGAAACAGTTGGAGAACCGAATCTTCTGTCCGCTAAATATATCTCAGCGATCTCGACTTCTGAACAGTTATAGGAACCACGGCTCTTATTTCGAACACTTAACGTGCAGAAGTCTGTTCCGTTCGAGAATAACCGGATTGATTCACTCATCTACTGGATAAATATTCGCTTTCGACACGATTGAACCTTTACTGGACAGATCCTCGAAACTCTCTGTAGTTTGCCGACGTCGACGAGCATAGAAAGAAACAGCGAGAAAAGAGGAGGAACATTTACAAGCTTAATCATCATAATCAATTGTCACAACAATATCGTGTTTGATCTCATTTTAATCAGCAAGATTTCACCGATATGTTAGTGAAATTTTTATAAAAAAAAAATAAAAAATAAAAAAGTTTGTTCGATGCATTAGTATTGCCTCACCGATATGTAGACATTTAATCTTTACGACCACCTTAACTCTTGGTCCCTGTTTCTTCTTCATCAAACTGTCTCTTTCTATAATATGTTCGTCGACGTCGGCGAGATACAAATGGTTTGCAGAAGCGAATCTCCTGTCCGCTAAATGTTCCTCACCGGTCCTCAATTATGAACACTTATCGAGTCTTTACTGTACTGTAAGATATTTTTCAGTTCGTACAATACCACGTTCACAATAATGATCATACACGTTCCAGGAAGTTGCTCAATAAGTATTAATAAGTAAACATAGTCCAAGTTATATCATGTTTAGTCTCATTTTATTCAAAATAACTTCATCAATAACATTTGGTACACTGGATTTTAAGTGTTTGCTTGTCTCAACTCTCATTCTATCTTCCTCTTTTATTCGCTGCCATTTTCTTTGTTCGGCGAACTACAAAGGCAGCTACGAGGCTCGAGAAATCGCGTCTCTACTCAAACTGTCGCGATTAAATTCAGAGCTGAGGGTCAATGAGGAAAAATTCACTGTATTTTCAAACATAAACATAAACTATTTAAACATAAAGAAAAGTCAGGGATATTTTTGTGTACGTTTTTTAAAAGTACTCGCGAGAATTCACACGTAAACACAACAATTAGTGAAACTGCAGAAAAGGAGCCACCTTTCCGATTTGGACGATTTTCAGACATGTAGTAGAAATTTATATTTTGAACAAGTTTTTCCTATAGGTATAAGCGACAGTCTCGTTTAGTTTTCGAGATATTTGGGAAAAACTATTGCTATACAAGGTTCCTATTTTAACGAAGTATTTTTCTTCAAAAATCAGTACATTTTGTAAGTTTAGTACCTCAAAAACTATTTGAAATGGGTCATATACATGAAGGGTTGACGAATTCGTATTGAGAAGCACCATCGAATAACCTGAAGAAAAATATTACATAAAATAATACAGTAAAAAAAGTTCGGTTTAACTATGAAATGTGCTTTCTTGTACCAAGAAATTTTCATAAAAAAAAAAATGTTTCCTAAAATATCTAGGAAATCACGCACAAGTGGCAGTTACGTGCAAAGGAAAAAATTGCTCAAAATGTTGATTTCTGTAGCATATCTCAAAATGATCGAAATCGGTGTGATGTACCTTTATATACATATATTTTTTTTTTATTTATTGTAATTTTAGCCTCATCGGCTACAGAATAGACTTGGTTTACATTTTGTTTCCTCTTATCTCTGCACACTTACATTCTCGGATCGTTTTTTCTTATGCTTTCATTAAAAACATCAGCTTCCTATCTGTACTATATCTTCTTTGGTATATAGTATTGCGAAGCATGGCCACTCAAGGACGATTGGCTCTGCTACCTCGCTGTTAGGCAAACGCAAAATACTTCATCTCCCAACGAGCTGTACCATCTTCCTGAGAAGGGAGACAGAAAAATCCATAAGCGCCGCAAAGCGTTTCTGCGGATGAGTCCTTTCGTTATGTCAGGGGCCGAGGCAGGAAGGACTCCAACCAATGTCCCTGCTGCATTCACGGGACACCAACGTGGACTCGTTGTTGCACGCCAAACACCACACTTTGATGACTGAAAGTTTTATACAATACGGAAGAGACGGCGCTGCTGGTGGCAGTGCACGGCTAGTAAACCGGCAGGGCACTTGAGGCCTCGAAGGGTCTCATACGTAAAAAGCCGGGCCATTTTGTGGCCTTTGGCCACGAGGCATGAGTCTTTATCCCCCACTGCGCAACACGTAACTCTCTACGACACTGGCTTCAGCCATCCAGCTCGTTCGAAACTCGGATACCTCGGGATTGTTAATTCCCATATTGCGTCGAACGTAGAGACCTACTACGAAGCGTAACTATAAGGACCGCGGTGCCCTGCGGTGGGAAAAACTGTACGCCGCCTAGGCAATCGAGTTCACGAAAGCCTCCGCCTTCCCTAAAGGTGTCACGGCTCTTTCTACGCTCACGTAAGACCTCCCTGAACAGCCGTGCAACTTGTGCACTCGTGCTAGAGTACAGGAGGCGCGGCGCTATTGCCTCACGGTTGTGTACGACCCGACGTTGCGGACAACACTCCGCTGCATCTTCACGAGCGTTAGAGCCGTTTGTCGTCATAGACGTCCAGGTCACCCTGTGAGGGTTGCATGTTCTGGGACCGCAACGGCTCCGTGACCCCCCTTCTTTGGTGTACATTCTTTATTCCATATTGCCGCTCTATTGTTAATATTCTAAACCGTTTTATTAGCCGCTCATTTATTCTATCCTCTAAAATCTCGGCCAAGGAACATTTCTCTTTCTGTAATGGTTCGCATTCTTTCACCCAATGTTTCAGTGATCCTTACCCAGTTTCACATAGCATGCAAATTCTTCTTTCCCTGCTCTTCCAGTACCTATTATCTGTTTCTATATTGTCGCATCTCTATCAGTTTTTGATTATTGCCTTTTGCCTCTCTCTTCAGGTACTATGGAACTGTGAAACAGTTGTTTGTACATCGTCTAATGTGTTTGTACATCTTGTTATATTTTGCTGCATCTGTTTTGTTTATTCGCTTTTATCCCTGCATTTCTCTCTCTCTCTCTCTCTCTCTCTCTCTCTCTCTCTCTCTCTCTCTCTGTCAAATTTTCACTACATCTTTTCCTCTATTTCTCAATTCTTCTATTCTCTCCTGACTTCATCTATTTCTTCTCAAATATTCAAATCTTTCCTTCCTTTCCTTCCTTTCCCTTCCCTCACCACGTTACTTCTGTTCTTCTAATCTTTTTTTTAAGACATTCTTTTATTAGCTTACTACACTTCTCCCTTTTAATCCCTTCTTCACAATTTAGTACTTTTCTTCCTTCTTCTATTCTAATCTTATCCCTATTCGTCTCTTGCAGAACTATGTACGATTCCCTTCCATCTAAACAGTTCTACACCGTATAACAAAATTGCGTTTATCAAGTAATTAAATAAAAGAATTTTTCTCCTTTTAAAAATTGTTCAACTTCTTCCTCATTATTTTGCTGTTTTTTCTTCATTTCTTTGATTACAATGTTTTCCTTCTTATCCTTTCTGTCCAGATCCATTAGATTTTTCTCTATTTTTATTATCTTTTCTTTTCTTGTTTTCTCCAATTCTCTATCTTTTTTTTCTTGTGCGCTATTTACTATTTTTATAATTTTTTTCTTCCAATTTGTTTTTTCTCTTTGTTGTTCCTTTAGAATTTTCTTGTTTTAATTTTTCAAACTCCTTATTCATTAACTCTATTTTTTGTTTTATTGTCATTTTCTCCTCTTCGCATCTGTTTCCTCTTCTATCCATTTCTACTTTCTGGCTTTGTATTTCTGCCTTACTTTCCTCCTTGCTTACTTTAACTGCATTCTTGACTTCCTTGAGGTCATTTAAAATTTCACGTAATGCTGTGTCCATCTCTGTCTTCTCACTCTTTTCTCCCTTTTCATTTTTCCTTCCTCCTGCATTCTCTATTGCCTCTACTTTGTTTTCCTATTTACTACGAAAACTTCTAATATCTACCTTATCATTTTTACATTTCGCAAGACTTTCTGCCTTACTTGTTTTACCTACCTAATTCTCCTTGCTTGTTTCGCTAACCTCTTATTTTACTATTCCAACCCACGGTTACCTAACCTCTGTGCGTACATTTTTTGAACCGCTTGATTTTTTATCTGTTCTTATTTATACTCAGAAGTATTTATACTTTCCTCGTTATAAATAATTTCCAACTCAAATTATATCACTGCTACTACCCGTCTATTGTCTTAGAATGTTTGCAAAATTATAAAAATATATTGCATTCACTCGTCACATAGTCTCATTCAACCGTACACCTAATCAAGTCCGTGTACTTTTTTATACATAATTATTAAAAATCATAGATAAAGTTCCTACTTTATATAACTTTACATATTTTCTAATTATTTATTGACTATGGTTATCGCTTCTGTAGTTAATGTTAAAATTTTAAAAATAATTAATGCTCTCGGTCCTAGATAATACCCGTCGTAACCCAACATTCCTACAATATTTTCTACTTATTTCTTGATTGCGGTTACAGTTTCTGTAGTTAATGTTAAAATTTAAAAAACAATTAAAAATTTCCGACTTTTAAACTGAAAACTCCTAGATTACTTATTCTCCAAATGGCAGCCCTAAACATAGAGAAGAGACGCGTCTTCCTCGTAATTATTTAATAAAATTAATTAAATATTGAAAGTTATCAATTATTTACTTAATTTATGGTTTATATCCGTCAGTAATTGATAAACATGGACGAAATATAATGCGAAATAATGCCTGGCGCGTAAGGCGTTTGATATGATGCCTGCAACCATAGGTGCCCGATTCGATCGGCCGACTCTTTTTTCTCCTACGAGATAGATAATTTCATTATCCTTAACTTGAAAAAAATTTAACATATATGAATTACATTATAATTACGCATGTAAATAATGCATATTATATTGTTTATTAGCATATTGGACCGGCGCATAATTATAGAGATTCTGCTATGGCGCGGCAAGCTATACGAGACGCAGGATATGAAATTGCATTGGGGGCAATGCCTAAATCAATCGGACCGTTGACATTTATTTTCACTGGTAGCGGCAACGTTAGTCAAGGCGGACAAGAAGTTTTTCAAGAGCTTCCTCATGAATACGTACCACCGGAAATGTTGAAAAAAGTAGCCGAACATGGCGGTAAGTTTTATTATTTATATTTCATTTCATTAAGTAAAATTTGCTTCATGAAAGTACAGTGAATATTTAATTGTTTTTTTCTCTTTTAATTTGGTTTGGTGAAACTGTAGAAAAGGGATCTCTTCTTAGATTTAGATGATTTTTAGATATGTTGTAAAAATAGGTATTTTGAATAACTTTTTCCGTTGTATATAAGCTGCGGTCTCGCTTAGTTTCCGAGATATTCGCCAAAAACTGTTACTATTTTTACATTGAATTTTGCCTATAGCTGTACGTCTGTGGCAGTATATATGTCAGTTAGGTTGCCACTTATCTTCTATGTACATGATCGTCAGACGAGCTTGAAGGCTTCGTGCACAATTGTCGTATTATATGCAAGAAAGCCTTGCATATGCAAGAAAGCCTTGCATATGCAAGAAATGTCTGTTATAATATAACTTAATCAACGATTTGGTTTAGGTTTTGGTTAGAGCTTTTAATCTGGCTATGCTTACATGAAATAATAACAGACTAATATAAAAATAATAACAAATTCGATACAAGTTATGAAGGAAGTACTTAGTGCAATAAAATACAAGAATCGGTTGAAGTTCTTTATATTTTTTAACCAGAGATACGCTATATGTAAATACGCTAGGTTCGTGCCATAGAATAAAAGGTTGGTTTGGCCAATTAGGCAATTTTCTTCCGTGGTCGCACCTCCCAACTCTTATATCTTGAGCGCGCTTTCTTCGGGAACGGGGTGCGACCTGGCGGGAGAGACGTATTGCCGATTGATACGTGGCAATGCAGCGAAATTTCCCACGTGCCTAACTCGAGCTGTTCAGGAGGCTTCCAGCTGACAGTCTGGCCTGCAAGACTCTTGGGGAAACTTCAAAGTTTATGACATTTGCGTGCGCGATTGAGGCTATCGATAGAACTTCGTGGAGAATGGGTACAATTCAATCCTTTGTCCTTAAAACGGATAGAAAACAGTTGTCATTATTTTTATAATTCGTCTGTTATTATTTCAGGAAAGCGTTACCAAATTAAAAGATCCGACCCAAACCTAAAACTAATCGTTGATTGAGATATTTTTTGCAGTCTTGCATATGTAGTTCTGTACGTAGCCTTTAAGTTCGTCTGACGGTCGTATTATAAGCAGAAGGTAAGTGGAAACCAATACTGACACACGCGCTGCTGCAGACATATAACTATAGGTAAAACTCAATGTAGTAGTAGCAACAGTTTTTGGCGAATATCTCGGAAACTAAGCGAGACTGCAGCTTATATGCAAATGAAAAAATTGTTCAGAATTGTGTTTTACAACATATCTAAAAACTACCCAAATCGCAATGGCGGTCCCTTTTATAAAGTTTCACAAAATACATAATTGTATTCATAAAAGGCAAATAAAAAAAGAAAAAAATTATTCATTCATCACAAGGAATTTGAACTCATGGCAGATTAAATT
The DNA here is from genome assembly GCA_019453375.1 of Ctenoplectra terminalis. Classification (NCBI taxonomy): domain Eukaryota; kingdom Metazoa; phylum Arthropoda; class Insecta; order Hymenoptera; family Apidae; genus Ctenoplectra; species Ctenoplectra terminalis. The sequence continues at coordinate 54,997 of SMSQ01026053.1, forward strand.
ATATGGCAGAACCTATAATTCTCCCAATTTCGCTACCATTTTGTTTAATTTACTACTGTCATAGTTATAGATATGTTGTAAATAATTAGATTTAAGTATAATAAGGCATCGGGGCTGTTGCTATGTTTCCTGTCTTGAGATATCTTATGTGTTGTAACGATGGGGTTGTCATGAATGGAATTTGATTTCTGGGCGGGGGGGGGGGGGATATTGAGTTATGCGTATAGGAAAAATTTTATTTATTCAGAAAAAACATACGTGCAGTTGCAGTTCGCGGTTTATTGTTTGGATGGTTAGTGGGGGTTGGTTATTAAGCTATGCTAAATTAGACTAGAATTATGCTATGTCGGTAATGAGTTGAGGGATATTTAGATTGTTTAGTTCCTCATAAATTTCCCTAAATTTTGTCGCGAGTCCTTGGTTTGGGGGGCGGTCTTGGATGATGCAGACTGATGGTTGGATCTCAGGGGGCTTGTGTGTGTAGGCGCATGGTTGGTGTCCGTGGGTCTTCTAATTGGTTCTGCGTAGGTTCTGTCTTGTGTCTTTCGATAAGGGTGCAGGATGGATCTGCTTGCTGTAATGAGGGTCGTGAATAGGGATTTCGGGGTCTTTTTGACCCGATAGGAAAGTCTTGACGCGCATTGCATGTAGCTTACTACGTGTGGTTGTTCGCTGTTTCCACATTTGATGACCGTGTTGTCTCTGTAGCATTGTTTGGCGTCGTGGTTTTTCCTGCATCTCACATACTTTTGCTTTAGATTGCAGTGTGTACTTGAATGACCGAATAGGCAGCGATAACATTGGAGGGCTGTCTGTAGGTGTGTACTTTTCGTACCTGCAATTGTGGTAAAGTACGGAACACAGTGCTCTCAGGTGACCCAGCGTGATGACCGGTGGCGTTAGCAGAACGAATAAGGGAACGGGGGATTTTTCTCTCTCGGAACTGGTTTTCGTCATTTGGTGGATAGCGATGGGTTTCAAAATCTTCCTTCCGATGTGCTTTTGGATGTCTTCCGGTGAAAAATTGCTTGGAAAATCTCTAATAAATTTACGCCTTGCCTCTTCTTTGTAGCTGTAAGTATGGAACTCTATACTCTGTTCTTTGAGTTGTGTGAAACTTATTTTCCTGTAGTCGTTGATGGTCTTTGTTAAGATCTGGATTGTCCTGTCTGTGTTCTTCAGTTGGAATTTGCTAGTGATTTTGGTTACTTCTTGGATGAAGCGGGTGATGTCTATGGGGGTACCGTTCAGGATTATAGAGCCGTGGGGGGAGGGGGGGGGGTTCTGTTTTGGGGAGGGTTCGGGTGGGAGCTCTGAGACGTTTTACAATAGTGCAAAAAAGTTTGTGGTTATGACATCGGGGATGGATGTGTCAGTGTCCATAGCGTGATCTGAGAAATGTGGGGTCGAATTTACTTGGTTTGTGGAGTGCACGATTTTAGACATTGGACGCACAGGTGGCGGTGAGGTGTGGCAGTAGTTCCTTGATCTCCTCCGGCGGAATTACGTGTACCTTCGCTTTGTAGGGTGCACTTGGTCACTTTTAACGTAAATTTGTCATTGTTAATCACTGATTGTATCACCGTTTCGTGCGGTGCCCAATAAGCGCGATACGTGTAAACGGACGTTGAGGTGTGAGCCTTGGATTGTAATTGGGGACGCAGGTATGCAATGGTTTCCGAGACACGAGCGTTTTAGGAGAATGCCTCTGCTCGACGAAAGCTCGGTTTGAACTCACTTCGCTGCCAACCTAACACTTTAGAAAGGATAAAACAAAAGGCTATACAGGAAGACAAATACAGAATTTTGAACTTCACCTACAGTTTTATCTACAATGAGATTAAAGATCTCGAAACGCATGAATGTGAAAAATATATCCAACTTCTGTTTACTAATTCATACAATAAGAAACGGTTGCTCAACTTTGACCGGCTGTAAGGAAGGAGCTTAATTTAAGTGATAGAATTAACACATATACCACAAAGTAAAAAAAAACGGTGAAATGTATGATATGCAATAGTCTAGATTTAGAAACTAAGGAACATACAGTAGATAACAAAAGTAAGTAAACACAGGGCTTGTTCCTCATAAATGTATCTGTATGACAAAAACGAGCGGCGAAATTTTGTTAATGTTTGCACATAATTTAAGTTACATCTTTCGTCATATATTCTAAGCATTTAGTCATTCCAAGTTCGTGCAAGTGTCGTCATTAAACGTGTTTATTCTATTGTGGCACATTAATAAGCGTTACAAAAATAAGTTAACACTTACAGTTTGTTTAAATATTTGTTGTATACAGTATATCGTTTTTCGTGTGTTTTCATAAAATATTATTAACATTATCGTATTTCAACGTTCCAAAAGCGAGATATGTATAAAAATCTTAATTTATGTATATTTTAAGTCATTAATATTACCACTATCGTGTTTGTTATGTTTATTTTATACTATGGTAGAAAAATAAACAAAAATAGACAAAGATTAAACAATTAACATTCGAAGAATGCAGAATTGTAGTTAAAATCATACAGAAGATGATTCTTACTGTAAAATAGGTAAGTTTTTTGAAAAAACAGCAGCTGCTATTTTCAAAATAATATCTGCTTATTAAAGGAACGGACGAGTTTCTGTAGTGTTGGAAACAAAAATAATAAGAGGACGAAAGCGAAAGTATGTAACAAGAGGAAGGTCATATAAATATATATGTATAAATAAGATTCGAGCTCCGATGATTGTTTTACAACAGGGCCTAACGACAAAAGACGGACCCTCTGCTCTCGGCAACACTAGCCGAGATTTAGGAAACTACCCGTGTTCGGATAACGGATTATCACGAGTTTACGATACGAACACGCCAGCTGCTATTTTTGAGGATTTGTTGATTTTACCGTTCTTGCATGCAAGTAATTTAATAACCAGGAGAACCGTTGAAACCTTAATTACTACCTAAGCCTTCGGCCTCTCTGCTCAATAGCAATTGACGTATCGTAATCTTTACCCCTCGGACTACGGACTCGACGAACACATGGCCACCAGCTTTGACTTTCCTCGATTTACCGAAATATTTCTACCACCCAAGGACTGCTCGTAGAAAATGCCCCAACTCCAGAAACGCACACAGATTGGACAATGCAGTTTTCCCACTACAAAATTAGCTTCAAGGACACACCCCTGGATGGATAGAATTTAGATACAGTCTGTTTCACAAGAGCGTGGACACGATATCTCTGAAATTTAATACCCAATGAGTCAAAAACTGTGCTAGTCTAAACATACAATGTCTCCTCTAATACGCAATAGGCCCAAGTCTCTTAGTATCGTTTCTAACATTGAGAGATTCAGATCATTTTGTGACGAGTGCCATGTACGCTAAACGTTTCGAAGAGGTCTTCTTGTGCCATCACCCAAGAGGACCCAAAATGAGCGTTAGAGGTGCAGCAAAATATTTGCACAAGTCTCGCAAATTTGTAAATAAGTGGGTGCAATGGTGNAGACAAAGATTAAACAATTAACATTCGAAGAATGCAGAATTGTAGTTAAAATCATACAGAAGATGATTCTTACTGTAAAATAGGTAAGTTTTTTGAAAAAACAGCAGCTGCTATTTTCAAAATAATATCTGCTTATTAAAGGAACGGACGAGTTTCTGTAGTGTTGGAAACAAAAATAATAAGAGGACGAAAGCGAAAGTATGTAACAAGAGGAAGGTCATATAAATATATATGTATAAATAAGATTCGAGCTCCGATGATTGTTTTACAACAGGGCCTAACGACAAAAGACGGACCCTCTGCTCTCGGCAACACTAGCCGAGATTTAGGAAACTACCCGTGTTCGGATAACGGATTATCACGAGTTTACGATACGAACACGCCAGCTGCTATTTTTGAGGATTTGTTGATTTTACCGTTCTTGCATGCAAGTAATTTAATAACCAGGAGAACCGTTGAAACCTTAATTACTACCTAAGCCTTCGGCCTCTCTGCTCAATAGCAATTGACGTATCGTAATCTTTACCCCTCGGACTACGGACTCGACGAACACATGGCCACCAGCTTTGACTTTCCTCGATTTACCGAAATATTTCTACCACCCAAGGACTGCTCGTAGAAAATGCCCCAACTCCAGAAACGCACACAGATTGGACAATGCAGTTTTCCCACTACAAAATTAGCTTCAAGGACACACCCCTGGATGGATAGAATTTAGATACAGTCTGTTTCACAAGAGCGTGGACACGATATCTCTGAAATTTAATACCCAATGAGTCAAAAACTGTGCTAGTCTAAACATACAATGTCTCCTCTAATACGCAATAGGCCCAAGTCTCTTAGTATCGTTTCTAACATTGAGAGATTCAGATCATTTTGTGACGAGTGCCATGTACGCTAAACGTTTCGAAGAGGTCTTCTTGTGCCATCACCCAAGAGGACCCAAAATGAGCGTTAGAGGTGCAGCAAAATATTTGCACAAGTCTCGCAAATTTGTAAATAAGTGGGTGCAATGGTGTAAGGAATCAAAATGTGTCGATGATCTCCCTGACCGAGGTTCAAAACGTGCTACGTCGAAAAAGGAGACATTTTCTTTACGTAAAGATTAAGCAATTTTAGCAAAAAAGGGCACAAATATAGGAATACTATCAATCAAACGTAGGTTAGAAGCAAATAAAGTTGCATGGCGCACTAGAATTTCGAAACCATTGCTTTCAACAAAGCATGTCGGAAAGCAGTTGGCGTGGGCACATGAAAACCTTGATCGTGATTGGAACAATATTGTGTTCAGTGACGAGTCATCTTTTTGGGCTTGGACTCCTATTAAACGAGCCTGGTCTACCCATGGAAATCCAGTTATCCAAAGAAGCATTAAACACCCAATAAAGGTTCATGTATGGAGGTGTTTCAACGTTCGAGGTTTCGGAACATTATGCGTGTTTACGGATAATTTGAATGCCCAGAAGATGGTTAAATTGCACGAAAGGGGTCTCCTAGTATCGGCGAAACATTGGTTTCATGAAACCAGAGATCAATGGATCTTTCGAGAAGACAACGACCCTAAACACAGAAGCCGCCTTTGTTCAGAATGGAAAGCAGCGAACGGTATCAACGTGTTGGATTGGCCATCTCGGTCCCCCGATGCCAATCCAATTGAAAATGTTTGGTCCATTATGAAGAACTCCGAGGAAAACGAATTGTGAAATTAAAAACTCTAGTTCGTCGTATTCGGGAAATATGAAGGTCACTGCCTGTCTCGTATGCCGAAAAGTTGGTTGAAAGGTTGGTTCGACCTATATAAGATTTTCTAAGAAAAGATTTACTTGTACAGAGATATCGCGTCCACACTCTTGTGAAACAAACTGTAAATATATAGAATGAAGTATTGTTATTGTTTTGCAATTTGTTTATTGCTACATACACGGCTCCACGAACTTTGTGGGAGCTAAACAACCCGAGAACCTTTTCTGTTCTAACTTTTCTGTCATGCTGAACAGTCGAGTACCGAGCGTTTTCCTGATTGAGAATCATATACGTACTTACTATAGCAAGATCGTTGTAATTTAATATTTAGTGAAATACAGAACTATTTCTTACTGTAGAATATAAATCAGGATGTCCAAAAGTTACTACAAATCGCGTAGATAAGAAAATTATAAATATTTCAATAGCTTCTCCACATTTATCAGCTCTAAAAATACGAGCAAAATAATAGAAGAAGGTTAAAATGTTCCGTATACACAAACTATAAGAAGAAGATTACACGCAGGAGGAAGATATGGCCGTGTTGTTAAAAAATTACCGTATTTAAATTAAACAAATTTTGAGCCATGGTAGGCTGTACATGTAGAGGAAACATGGCGATGCGTTATTATATGATTGTGTAAAATTATCAGTAAAATCCATGGATCAAGGTATAATTGTCTGGGCATGCTTTTCAATATTGGTATCGGACAAATTGTTCCATTATCTGGAAGAATAAATTCAAAAGTTTATTTAAAATTATCGCAAGAAGTCGATAACTTACCGGATTGGCCACCGCAAAGTCTAGACCTGTCACCAATGGAAAATATGTGGGCTTTGCTTAAATTAAAAATTGTCAAGAAGAAACCAAAGTATATCAACGAACTAAAATTTTTTATGCTGAAAACTTCTCTATCTGTTTCGCATATAATTACTAAAATATTACAAAGAAAAGGTTACCATCGTAGATATTAAACGCAATGTTTACTTACCTTTGTTACAAGTTATGCATTGTTAACTATTTTATTTATGCTTTGATCTACTGCAAAAAATTTAATTGCATTTGTTTGCTACATCATTATTAATTATGTTAATAAATACTTTCTTTGAAAAAAATGTATAAATCTTATTGTTATTACCATTTTATCTTTGGAAACTTAAGCGTTTACTTATTTCTGTTATCCACCGTATATTATATGTATAGATGTCCACGATACTCAAGTGTAGATTCCACATTAAATCTGGATACCCAAAATATACTTTGCGTAACCAAAGAGGATGAAGTTAAGTCACTACACTATTTCGTGCAAAATATGTTTTGTATTTATGAATATAAAATAAGAACAAGTAGAAATAAGTTTAGTTATGAGATAAGCTCTGTACCTATTGAGATAAAATCACAATTGGGGAACAAACCTTTAAGCGATAAGCGCCTTCCATTATTATTGTGTAATCGGGGCCTCCATATTCATCAACAAGGAGGAATAACAGGCACCGTGACTACTGGTGTAGAGTCTCGGCTTGGTGATCGCCGCAGGTTCCCAGGTTCGATTCCCGCTGGTGTTTAACCTTATTTTTTCTTCAACTCCTACGTTATTATTATTATTACTATCATTATTATTATTATTATTATTATTATTATTATTATTATTATTATTATTATTATTATTATTACTATTATTATTATTAACAAAAATGATCGAATATGGGTAGGGTTATTTTTGCTGTCGATTCATCAGAAAAACCACTCTCGTGTCTCCTTGTTAGATAAATATAAATATAGGTACGTTTAAAACAGCAAAAAATATAATTGTTTTAGATACAACGAAGATATATGGATGCGAGGTAAGGCGAAGACATCATCTGGAAAGGAAAGAAGGAGGTGGTTTTGATCCTGACGAGTGTGACAAGCATCCCGAGAGATATATTTCAACTTTCAGTAAGAAAATTGCACCATACGCATCGGTGATAATCAATGGAATATATTGGGCCGTTGATTCGCCTAAATTATTAACTATACCAGATGCAAAGTACTTACTAAGGCCAGCTTACACACCGTGGTTAGCATCGAGTATCGGTACCCCCACTTTACCTCACAGAATGTTGGCTATATGCGATATATCTGCAGATCCAGGGGGGAGTATCGAGTAAGATTGAAATTGTTTGATATTATTGTAATATTAGAATTTTTAATTATGTTTGGTAATTATTCAGAAGCATACCCTCCTCACACCGGTTTTGATGATCTTTCGACATGTTGTAGGAATCGATATTTTGAATAACGTTTTCCTTTGCATAGGCGGTCTCGCTTAGTTTTCGAGATATTCGCGAAAAACTTTTACTACTACTACTACTACAATGAATTTTGCCTAAATCTGTGTCAGCATAGGATTGCCGCTTATCTACCGTTTTTATAAACACGTCATTGTGGTCGAGGAACGATTTCTATAACGGATGAACTTTAAAAATCTTTATAACGGAAAAATATCACAAGGGTTGGTTGTTCAAAATGACGCAAACTCAAACCTTATTCCTTATCATTAGGTTGCAGATTTTTATGCACTTATGGACAATTTGAAAGAACAAAAATATATAAATAAACCCACGATATAATACTCGATATAATATTTAGTGAATAAAAAACAGTTACCCATCTAGTTTCTATTTTTTTAATTATGTGGCGGCCCTTCTACACTCCGACACCAGAGGGATCTACAACACTGACTTTTTTGCTAGTCCTCGAAAACAGTACGATTAGTATTTATACCGATGCCTTACTGACGAGTCCACTAGCGGGCTCCCGGATGAAACGCTCTTCCCTTTCTTCCTTCTCTCTTTCTTCCACCCGCCACAATTATATTCATAAACATATAAAGTTGCATAAAAATCCAGTGTCTAGTTATTATATGTATATATAATTTCCTATACAATGATGGTCGAGTTGAAAAAAGATGAAAAATTAATCCCAATTAATTCCAATATGTTTCATTCAATGTTTTCATTCTTCCTACTTAAGCTTTGAGTTTGTGTCGTTTTAAATAGCGGTCGCGTACGCTGTCACGGCGGTGACAGTGAAACTAAAATGTCGAATTCTACAACACATCTAAAAATGACCAAAATCGGTTAAGAGGATATAATTCTGAATAATTATCAGACAGTTTAAACCTTTGCAGTCCCAAATTTTCTTAAGTTTCACACGACTATTGTGAAAATTTAAAATATTCTTTTAAAAAGAAACAAATATTATAAATGTTTTTGATTTTCCATTTATTTGATTAATTTGCTTTTTTTTTAAATTAAAAAAGAAAAATTGAATCAACGAAAATACAAAGTTTAATTCGAAATATAATCTCTAAAGAAACTTACACGTGTCACCATAGCGGCGGCAGTGGAGTGGAAAGGTTAATAAAGGTAAACACTGATTTGAAATATTTTACCATTTTTTAAATAAACGTTAACAGGTTCATGAATGAATGCACGACAATTGACACGCCATTTTGTTTGTACGATGCCGATCGTAATAAGGATACGAAGTCCTTTAAAGGACCTGGAGTATTAGTTTGTTCAATCGACAACATGCCAACTCAGCTACCAAAAGAATCTACAGATTTCTTCGGAAACCTTTTGTATCCTTACGCTTTGGACATTATTCAATCGGATGCAAGGATACCACTGGAAGAACATAATTTCAGTCCAGCAGTACACGGTGCGGTAATAGCATCGAATGGACGATTAACTACTAATTTTGAATATATCCAAGAATTAAGGTTATTAAATCAGCGTTGTAAGCATAAAGCAGATGACAGAAAGGCACAAAGTAAAACGGTAAATATATTAATTTTTCCGAAAAAATTTGACATATAGACATGTAAGTTTCCTTAATGGATGATTCCTAAGATGATTTCGAGCAATATTTTCCTTTGCGAAAATGTTAAATTCGGCTTCGTTAACAAGTTATTAACGAAAAACACGAACGAATCACGGAGAGAGCAAGACGACTGGCCACCGGCGGTAGCGTTGGCTCCGAGCTGGGCTTGTGCCTTAACGAACAAGTCATTATGTATCGAAGCAACTGTTGACAAATGTTGAAACTCAATCTACAGTAGCGGTCACAGAAATTGTATCACCTTTCACCACCGCGTGTATGCTTTTCCAAAATTGATAATCATATATAACTGTGAAATAATAAGTTGCATTTTATTTATTAAAATTTTATTTTATTAATTTTTAATAGAAAGGTAAATATTAAACGCAAACCATAACAACAATGAAAATAACTAAAAGAATAATAAAAAAAGAATAACAATAATGATAAAAGAACACTAAACACAAACAATAATTAAGAAAAATTATATTTTTATTGCGATCTATACTCTTTCCATGGCAACAGTCATGGCAGGTCAGAATCGCCAGAAATGATGGAGCGTTGATGACGTAGGGTGAGTAGTAGAGAGATAATTTCTTATTGGTTCTTATTAACAGCACTTGGCGTTAATTGGTGTTCGTCAGAGTCCTGACGTAACGCACTCATGGAAAACACGTTGAAATTAATAACTTTTGAACGGTAATATTCCTTAAAACTGGTATCGTTGAACTCTACTCAATAAGTACTTTAAGTGCATATAAAATTCAATAAAAAAAAATTGAGTTTCCGGAGGTAAAATCCATGTTAACAATTAATTAGTTTATTCGATATAACTTTTGTTCAACACTCGATACATCCTGAGTTGCTCGTTGAGATACAGCCGCGATGCAAAGCCAACGCTACTGCTGGTGGCCAGCTACCTTGCTCCCTCTGAGATTGGTCAGCGTTTTTCGTTAGTAACTCGTTAACGAAACCCAATTTGATACAAAAGTTGCTCGAAGTCGTCTCAGGAATTATCCCTTAAACAGACTTACAGACCTCTTGGGACATCTTGTAGAATACATAGTATAGAAATACATATAAATAGTGTATTTTTAATCGTTCCTAATAAAACTGTTAATGTAACTTTGCATTCCATTGATGCCACTGTCGCGACACGTGTAATTTTCTTCGGAAGTTAAGTTTTAAGTTGAACTTTTTATTTTTGTCCGTTCACATATTTGTTTTTTTTTTTTGTTTTAAAATAAAATGAATGAACGAAATAAATAAAAATCGTAAACATTTATAATATTCTTTAATTTTCAAAATACTTCAAGTTTTCATAACAGTCCTCTGAAACTTAAAAAAAGTTTATGAGTGCACAGGGTTAAAAGATATTTGTTCTACAAATAGGTTGTCGTCCTGGGTGCAGGGCACGTCTCCGGTCCATTGGTGGAGTATTTACACAGAGATACTAACATACACTTAATCGTTGCATCTCAATTGAAAGAGGAAGCGGATGTGTTGGCGAATAAGTTTCCGGGCGTTGAACCAGTTTTGTTAGATGTTGTGGAACGGCCTGATACCTTAAACGACATTGTAGAATCTGCAGATGTAGCGGTTTCGTTGCTACCTTACTCTCTACATCATATCATTGCAGATGTATGCATACGTGCTAAAACGCATTTAGTAACAGCAAGTTACACGAACGAGGATGTTAGAGCATTGCACGAAAAGTAAGTGTTAATTTTAATAAGTACTATTAATAGTAAAATACATACAGTAGTCGTATGTAATCGATAAAATTGCACCACTTCTGAGGAACACAGTTCGTCGAATATTTAGATACACCGCCAAACTTTGTATTACCATGGCCTTTTAATAGTTATGAATAATCTGATGCAATAGAGCTGCGTTATATTGCTTCGGTTGAATTTTACATCAATTATTTCACAGTCGTGTATGATTGTCAGCTTTGGAAAAACATTCGCACGGTGGTGAAAGACGGTGCAATTTCTGTGACCACTACTATTGAGTTTCAACATTCGTCAACAGTTGCTTCAATACATTCTGAGTTGCTGGTAGAAGCATAAGCGCGGGTGGAATCAACGCTTCCGCTGGCGGCCGTCCGCCTTTCTCGTTCTCTGATTGATCAGTGTTTTTACTTAATAAGTCGTTGATAAAGCCGAATTTGATATTTTTGCAAAGGAAAACGCTGCGTGAAAGCATCTCAGGAACCCCCATTTCCGGCTCCTTCACAGTGTTTGGGACACCCTATATATCTGTACTGTTTGGCTTCGGATTTAAAACTGTTTGAAGCGAATAACTTTCGTATCCGTTCGCAGTCCTTCTTTCGAACTGCGCTGCAAAAAAACTGTCAAACAGTAAAAGTGTCGTTAAACTTGTTTATAAGTTTAAAACTGTCACAGTCGTTGAACTCCAACATTAATATTTGTACTAAAAATACAGCTGTATTAAATCTCACCTGTGGTTTAAAAAGCTTAATTTAAAAAAAAAGAAATTATTTAGCTGCCCCACTCTGTATTTAAAATGTTTAAATCTATCACTGATAATTTGCGCAGTTATAATTGTTATAACTAAAATATATGATTCAACACTAAAACTACCGAACCAATCGAAACGACTGCTTTATAAGTTTCTTACAGAAATTTAAAAAATCTGCAATGATATGTTTTTAGGAATTTTGTATAAAACACGCAGAAAGAATCGTTACGCTTATTATAAGTAATTTGATTTCTTTGGCACAAATAAGTCTGTTTTAAACGTCGGTGTAGTGTTAAACTTGTACATGTGTTGCTTTTAATATTATCAGGGCTAGAGCAGCGGAAGTAACTATACTGAACGAAGTTGGATTGGATCCTGGTATCGATCACTTACTGGCATTGGAATGTTTCGATAACGTTAAACAAGCTGGTGGAAAGATCGAATCCTTCGTATCTTGGTGTGGTGGCCTACCTGCTCCGGAATGTTCGTCCAATCCTTTACGATATAAATTTAGTTGGTCACCGCGAGGAGTACTACTGAACACTTTGGCACCAGCAAAATTTTACTATAACAGAGAAGTAAGTTCAAGTTTACTTTTCAAGTAATTCGTACTTGCACCACGATTAACTCTGGAACGACACTGTTGTATTTCCAGGCGTACGTGACACTGTAAGATATCTTAGATAATATTTTTCTTCGATATTATTATGGAAGATCTTTGAAAAATTCTTCTTCTTTTATTCTACTTCAGATACTTTTCGAAACGATGATTGCATTGCTTTATACTTATTTAAAGTAGTAAATTTATTTGAACTACAAAGGTATTCGTACGGTTTGGATTCTTCGTAATACCATGATGGCTACTTGAATCACTATTTATTGTTTTGAGTGCATAAAAAAATGTAATCGATACGTTATCTTGTGTGGCTTAGAAGACAATTTTTTAAATTAACCGTTATCCTCCATGATACTTTTGCAATTTAAACATATACTATCTTCTTGGAAAAACTTTGTATTGAAACCGCAAATGGAGTTAAAGGTGAAACTGTAGAAAAGGCGCCTCCTTTGCGATTTGGATGGTTTTTGCATATGTTGTAGAAATCAATATTTTGAATAATTTTTTTTTTTTTTTTACATAAGCAGCGGTCTCGCTTAATTTCAGAAATATTCGAGAAAAACTGTTGCTACTACTATATTGAATTTTGCCTATAGCTGTACGTCTGCAGCAGTGTTAGCTTCAATATTGGTTGCCGGCCGACGAGTCGTGGTTCTCCGAGACATCGTTTTTCCTTTACCAAAATTTCTCCAATTCAATTCCGAACTGAGGATCAATATAGGAGAATTCACTGTATTATATGTATATACAAAACAAAATAGACATTGTTCAATGGAAATAATGAGAAGGTGGCACATCGTATCTGTCAGGAAAGGCAATAGTATGAATAGGATTATTTTAGCAAAAGTATGTGGATATCACGAGGTCTCGTTGAAGATCTTTCCTTCTACATCATAAGTGAAACTCTAGAAAAGGGGCCTCCTCTTCGATTTCGATAATTTTTTAATATATTGTAAACAACATTATTTTGAACAACTTTTTCCTTTGCGTGTAAGCTGAGGTCTCGCTTAGTTTCCGAGATATTCGAGAAAAAGTGTTGCTACTACTACACTGAATTTTGCGATGAAACTGTAGAATAGGGGCCTCCTCTCCGATTTGGATAATTTATGGGTATGTTGTAAAAATCAATATTTTGAATAACTTTTTTCTTTGCATATAAGCGACGGTCTCGCTTAGTTTCAAAGATATTCGAGAAAAACTGTTCCTACTACTACATTGAATTTTACGGTGAAACTATAGAAAAGAGGCCTCCTCTCTGATTTCGATGATTTTTAGTTGATTTTATGTTGTAAAACACAACATTTTGAACAACTTTTTCCTTTGCACGTAAGCAGCAGTCTCGCTTAGTTTCCGAGACATTCGCGAAAAACTGTTGCTACTACTATACTCAATTTTGTCCGTAGCTGGGCGTCTGTGAGTATTGGTTGCCGGCCGTCGTATCGGCAGCTTATTTTCTGTTTACATAGCATGATTGAGAGAGTTTAAACGCCTTGTGCACAATTCCATACGCGTGGCGGCAAGAAATATCTGTTACAGCTCAATCAATGATTTGGTTTAGGTATGGGTTAGGTATGGATCTTTTAATCCGATCAAGCTTTCGTAAAAATGATAACAAGTCTGTTGATAATTAGTCAGTTATAAAAATAATATATAACTATTTAAAATATAACTTTTATCAAATTTGTTATTATTTTAGGTAAGCGTAGCAGATTAAAGGATTTAACCCTAACCTAACAAAACCTCGTTGATTAAGTTATAACAGACATTTCTTGCAGTCTCGCGTATGCAGTTATGCACGAAGCATGAAAGCTCATCTCACGGTCGTATATAGTGTGTCCCAAACAAAGTGAAAGACCCTTAAAGGCGTGATTCTTGTGATAATTTCATGCAATTTTTTCCTTTACGAAAATGTCAAATTCGGCTTTGCTGACGAGTTATTAATGAAAAACAGCGAGCAATCAGAGAGCGAGAAAGACGGCCGATGACCTGGGGGAGAGCGTTGTCTCTATATAAATTGAAAAATTAAGTTAAACATACCAAATCAGTAAAAAATTTGACTGCTGTCTGAAAGTATCGGTTACTGTGTCACTGTACCGATCTTGATCCTTGACGAACGAAATGAGTTGCGACGTATGGAACGTTAAACGATGTACGGCAAGGTTAAGATCAGTACAGTGTCGCAATGACCAAAATTTTAAAGCAGCAGGCAAATTTTTTGCTGTTTGTGTAAGTTTAATTATATTTTTCGATTTATTCTGTGTTACTCAAAATCAAGCGCAGCGCAAAGACAATGCTCTCGCTGGTCACCGGCTGCCTTTCCTGCTGTGCGATTGATCGCTGTTTTTCGTTAATAACTCGTTAACAATGCCGAATTTTACATTTTCACAAAGGAAAATGTTGGTGGAAATAATTTCAGAAATCATCCGTTTTCGGGTGCTTCACTTTGTTTAGAACACTCTGTATAAGTAGTAGGCAGTAGATATGATGCAACCAATACTGACGCATACGCTGTCGCAGGCGCACAATTATAGCCAAAATTGAATGTAGTAGTAGTAACAGTTTTTCGCGAATATTTCGGCAACTATGCGAGACCGCAGCTTGTATGCAAAAGAGAAAGTTATTCAAAATATTGATTCCTGCAATATATCAAAAAATCATCTAAATCGGAGAGGAGGCACATTTTCTACAGTTTCACGTAAACGTAATGTATATTATTAAAATAAACTATTACAACGACGCAGCGGCACACGGCGCAGTGGGCGGGGAACCTGTTTTTGGTTGCTAAAATTATTTTAACGTTATTTCAAGGTTAAAGTAAACTCTTGAGCTCTACATAGTAGTTGCGTATGTGTAATGACCGTGAAGTTAAAGCTTCAGAATTCGGTTACGACCTTTTTAAATTGCAGTCAATAAGTATCCATAAAGTGTCATTTAATTCTGTAATCAACGATCTAACAATGATGGAACGTAACAATTACAAGAGTTTTTCTTTATATACTGAGAAATTTCATACTTTATACTTAGTAACACCAAAGATATAATAGTGTTTAATAATCTGTTAATTTGGAAAATATCTTTATTATTGTAGGAGCTGAGGAAAATTGCGGGACCCAAACGGGAATTGAACGCGCGACCAATGGCGGGCAAAGCCGCGTTTCTGCACACTTCGCCAAGGAACCCTCGCTAATTCCTCATTGTTATTTCATCTGTTAACGGGTATGGAGGCCCCGATTTCACATTATTGTCATTTGGTTCTACATCGTTAAAAAAAAAGTAGTGGGATAAATATTTCTGTGATATACCACATATAATATGTTTATCTCTTGGACGTACTTGCTTTGATGGTTTTTGTTTTACTTCGTTCACTATATCGCTTTTTAGGCATGACTTTGTGGAATTTATCTTTTTTTAATTGGTAGGTGTGATAGTCGGCCATCTTTAGTTTTAAGGTTTTAAAAGGCATCTTAGGTGTCAGGCATAGTTCTTTCAATTTTGATTTCGTTATTCGTTGACACTAGGTCATTGTATTTATAAATAAGACTTATGCAGGGTGTCCCATAAAGTCTCTTTAAGGAATGATTTTTTACATGGTTTCAAACAAGTTTTTACTTTGCAGAAATGTCAATTTCAGTCTTGTTAACGAATTATTAAAAAAAAACTAAACAATCACAGAGCGACCAAGGTAGCGTTCGCTCCGCATCGCGCTTGTGTTTCCACGAGCAACTCAAAATGTATCTAGCGTTGAACAAACGTTATATCCAATAAACTAATTAATTGTTATTCGTGTAGAACAAATACAGTAGTAGCCAATAAAATTGCACCGCTTTTGAAGAACCCGGTTCGTCGAATATTTAGATACACTGCAAACTTCGTATGAACGTGGTCTTTTAATAGTTTTGAATAATCTGATGCGATAAGGCTGCATTATATTACTTTAGTTTGGTCAAAAAGTGTGCGCGGATTTTAACATACAACTAAAAAGCGATTTTTCTTATTACAAAAGGAAATATTTTTATTCGACGATGTATTCGTTCATTTGAACCATTAAGTCAGTTTTTTGTTTTCAAGCTTCGAACTGAATTTAGCCACGTTTCAAACCGCTGGAAGACATTTGTCGCTAAAAACCTCACGAACTTATTATTTCACAGTTATGTATGATTATCAATTTTGTAAAAGCATACACGCGGTGGTGAAAGGTGATGCAATTTCTGTGGCCGCTACTATAGATTGAGTTTCAACATTTGCCACCAGTTGCTTCGATACATAATGACTTGTTCGTTAAGGCACAAGCGCAGCTCGAAGCCACCGTTACCGCTGGTGGCCAGTCGTCTTGCGCTCTCCGTGATTGGTCAGTGTTTTTCGTTAATAACTGGCTTATGAAGTCAAATTTGACATTTTCGGAAAGGAAAAAATTGCTTGAAATCATTTTAAAAATCATACCTTAAAGGGACTTACGGAACTCGTAGAACACTCTGTATTCAATACTCCTAACCTTAAGGGTTCTTTCGTGTGTTTCATCATCAAAATAGTCCAATGTTTTTTTTTTCATTTTTCGAAACTATATATTTAAGATTCTGTTCATATAGTTTCGTGATTTGATTCGCTTTAGTTTGTCTATTATAACCGAAAGTTGTAGAGAAGGCGGAGCACCCAGTAAAGGACACGGGCCGCTGCTCCGTAAATATGTATTCAGCGTATTCAGCGTATTCAGCGTCTAGCATATTTTGCCTTTTTACTGCGAATGGCAATTCTATATATATAAAATTGTGTTTCACCTAATGCAGACGACAGATGATCTACTAGAAAGGTGCTACGCTGGACGCCGATTAGTTGCAAGTAGATATATTAATCAGAAATCACAAGTTAATACTTTGAACGCAATTTTCCTAAAACGACATTTTTTCACCTGGCGTAGGTGATTACAAAAAAACTACTCGATCAATTAGTTTTAAATTTTTACACGTTATTCATAACATTCGTAGCTACCGCAGGAACTACCTTCATTGATTAACAATTTCATACTTTTTATAGTGGAAAACCACTAAAAAATTCATCGAATTTCGAAATTTCAACTTTAAACCTCCTCCATTTTGTTAATTTCTTACGAATAAAATAATTTTAGTTCCAACAATAACTACATTCATAATAAATAAGAGTTATTCGTACTTTTTTGCTTTAGATGCACCGTTCTACCGGAATCATTTACGCCAGCACAATATCGCTTTTTTTTCTATGCCCATATTAATGATATTTATATTGATAGAAAAAATGATGAAAAACTTTCGACGAAATTTTGTTGCACTCTCAAAAGGTGCACCGATAACTAGAGAAACTGTTATACATATAAGACACTTGCTTCGCTAAAAGTAACAGTGGAAAAACTTCTTAAGTCTGCTTTTCATCTCTTTGATGTGGAAAATCACTGGCAAAACATGAAAAAAAGAATACTTATCGAATATTTTTCTTTTCGAGAATTACCAAATACTAGTATTTTGTAAGTTACATGTTAACAAATTTTATTTTCATTTTTAAGGTTGTAGAAATTCCATCTGGAGGAGGTCTTATGTCTGCCGTTCGGGATTTGGACTTTCTACCAGGTTTTGCGTTGGAAGGTTTTCCAAATCGGGATAGTACGATTTATAAAGATTTATATGGAATCAATACCGCTAACACAGTGCTGAGAGGTACTTTAAGGTTTAAAGGCTTTTGTGCTGCCATACGAGCTTTACAATATCTCGGACTAACTGACCCTAACCCACATCCAAGTTTGCATCCAAATGGGCCAGATATTACGTGGGTATGTATACAAAAGTGAAATCATTTACGTATAATTAAAGAATTTGAAACAAATTTTACACGCAGACTAAAATGAGAATTTAATATCGAAAACTATTTTTCGAAGTTATATTTGTAAGAATTTGGTTAATGGTGGGGGAAGGAAGGTATAGAGTGGGTATGGGAATCGGTGAAAAAGGATTTCTTGGTCAGTTTCGAAGCAAAGGGTGTCGAATGGATTTTTTACACAAAACCTGAACTAAAATTATAATACTTTACTACCAAAAAATAGTGATCGGTAAATATAAATCGATTACGTAACGAAACCCGCGACACACTAACCTAACACCTAACCCAAATGACACACGCGGATTTTTATGAAATTTTGATATGTTATGGACCTCGAAAAAAATATTTAACACGTGTGACGTGCCGGGGTGGTCGACCCGTCTAAATTTTCCCCCTTCCCTGTTAGCATTGTTTTCTGAAGGGTTCCGCTCCGCTTTCGTTAATTCTCCTTATTTTCATATTCATTTCTTATTACACCATAATCGTTCAATTACCGTTCATTTAGCTATTCAAATTCTCCTCTGAGAACGACACCGGAAATCTATAATTAGCAATTTAATCCTTATCCATAACAATCCTACGTACAAAAACTGTCCGACAGAGGATCCATCGGAAAAACTTACACACTGAATCCTATAAGGAAAAACTCACCTATCCAAAACCTAGAAATTACACGTCGAATCCTATAAGGAAAAAATCTCCCATCTAAACCTATGCGTAAAAACTGAGCGAATCTGCTATAAATAGGAGCACCTCGAGGCATGTAAATAATATTCCGTCGTGATTTCAGTACGTTCGCATCCGCGTTATAGAGCAAATTATCAAATTCAAATTCAACTTATTCATTATCCGTTGCGATTCCAGTACGTTCATATCGGTGTTACAGAGCAGCACATTATCAAATTCAAATTCAACTAATTCATTATCCGTTGCGATTCCGGTACGTTCATATCCGTGTTAGTGTTATCGAGCAGCAAATTATCAAATATAAAATTCAACTTAGAATTATCCGTCGTAATCTTAGTACGTCCGTACCGGTGTTAGAGCAGTAAATTCAAACTTCATAATTCAACTAATTCATATTCCGTAGTGATTTCGGTACTACGTTCGTATCCGCGTTAGTAAGCGGCAATTATAAAATTATAAACTTATAGAATTACCCGTCGCGATTCCAAACGTGTGATTTCAACACACGTCGGTAAATTCTCTACGATACGCGTGGACGCGCACCCAAAGAAGGACAACGCAGCAGCACTTCTTCCACTCCAACCCATCAACCACCGGACTTCGACCCGGAAAAGAGGAAGGGCCAGCCCCCATAACTACTTCCCGACGAAGGTGGACCTGCAACGACCGCCCCCTTCTTCGGACGACAAGAGCGAACTCGACCTCCCTGAGCGACTATCAACGTGCCAAGGAAAAACACCGCAGCCAAATATAAGACGTTTTCATTTCATATATGTATCGGGCCCTTTAAGTTGTACCACAACTCCTCTCTGCAACCTGTATTCCTTTTCCCGAACCTTCCACCTCGTCCGTGCGCGAAACTATCTTTCGACCCGCGAGGTATTCCTTTTCACGAACCTTTTCCCTCGTGCGTGCGCGAAACTATCTTTCGACCTGCGAGGTATTCGTTCTCTCGAACCTCTCCACGCGAACCTAACCCTTCTCCCCTTCTCTCTCTCTCTCTCTCTCTCTCTCTCTCTCTCTCAGCCGTGCATGAACCACCCTCCCCAAACCACGAATACGCACCTACCTCTCTCCCCTCCTCTCGATTTCAACCAAACGAATCCTCTGTGGAAACGACATCGTTACATTGCGCGTAAACGTTCACGCGCGGCACAATACACATAGGCGACAGCGGGACGTTCTTGATTCGACGACGACGACGACGACTCCCAACCGCAAGTACCTCCCCGTCGGCGTCATCGGGAACGTCGCACACGTATTCTTTTTTTGTCTGCAAACATCGACGCTAAAGGGCTAAAGGGGTGAACACAGCCTTCAAAAGTAAGGTTGAAAAACCTGTTTTAACAAATATCTTAAATTCTATTGGATGTAGAGAAAAAATGAAAAACACAAATTGCGTGGTTTCGGAAGATCGATTAAGTGGTAGAAACAGAATTTTAAAAAATTAACATTAATTTGTATATTTTGTATTTTTTACAAAACGTTTAATTATTTTCATTAAAATTTATACACGCAGACTACTATAGGTATAAATAAAAAATATTGATAATCTGGAATTTTTTGTTTTACCCTATATAAGTAAATACATTGCGTCTGAAGTTGTACTCGCGTTTAGTACCTCTTAGCTTTGCGAGGAATCTACTTACCGATTTGGATAATTTTTGGATATGTTTTAGTTTTTCATTTGCGTATCAGCACGCGGTCACACTTAGTTTCCGAAATATTCGCGAAAAACTATTGCGACTACCACATTGAGTTTTGCCTATACAGGATGTCCCAAAACGTCTATAAGTCCCTTTAAGCAACTTTTTCCTTTGCGAAAATATCAAATTCGACTTTTTTAACGAGTTATTAACGAAAAACACTGACCAATCAGAGAGCGAGAATGGCGGGCGCCGCCTACGAGAGCGTTGTTCTCCGTGCCGCGCTCGTGCAAGTAACTCAGAATAAATTGAAAAATAAAGTTAAACTTACCTAATCGGCAAAGAATTTGCCTGCTGCTTGAAAATGTGGGTCACTGTGTCACTGTGTCACTGTACTGATCTTGACCCTTGACGAACGAAATGATTTACGGCGTACCAAATAACTGGATCGCAGGTATACGACACCACCGAACATTAAGGGATATACGGTGAGGTCAACGTACCTAATCTCCTTCATAGTGTCTGGGACACCCTGTATTCAGTCTTATTGAACACCCTGCATAGACGTTCATCGCGTATAAGCAATTTCATTTATTTTCCCAGCGGTAATAAACTTGGGAAGCCGTCGGGCATCTTAACTTTCTAATATTTACTACTACTCCCACAGAGTTCGTGGAGCCGTATATGTATGCAAAAAACAATTTGCCAAAACAATAACAATACTTTATTAAATATATTTAGGTATACAACACAACTTAGCAGATATCACTGTCTAATGTCCAAAAATGAGAGTCCAAATGTAATAACGTTCTTAATGTCCTATGTCCGAATGTAATAATCAAATGTCCAAAAGTAATAATAACGTAGTAAAGTCACTCTTAATGTCCTGATCCAAATATAATAATAACCTCTGTCCGAAAGTATCCTATGTCCTTATATCTAAATTCTGTCCGTCCATCTAAATTGGGTGTGTCCTTGAAGCTAATTCTTGTAGTGGGAAAATTGTCTTGTCCAATCTGTGTCCGTTTCTGTAGTTGGGACGTTTTCTACAAGTAGTCCCTGGGTGGTGGAAATATTTCGGTAAATCGGGTAAAGTCAAAAGGTGGCGGCCACGTGTGCGTCGAGTCCGTAGTCCGAGGGGTAAAGATTATGATACGTCAATTGCTATTGAGCGGAGAGGCCGAAGGCTCAGGTAGTAACTAAGGTTTCGACGGTTCTCCTGGTAATTAAGTTACTGGCATGCAAAAAACGGTAAAATTAACAAGTCCTCAAAAATAGCAGCTGGCGTGTCGGTATCATAAACTTGTGTCAGTCCGTTGTCCTTAACACCATGCCTGAGAGTGACCAATCAAATAGAGTCATCCACCTCCCTCGTCTACTTCGAAAAAATGGCTTTAACCAATCCGTGTCTCGTCCCCGCCGCTGCCCGTCTTACGAGGCATCGTGGGTTCCGGCACAAGAAAAAACAACCTAGCTTTTAAAATTACATCTCAGTCACCACTCACCACTAGAACTCTGTAAACTAGCTATAACACGTTTGATCTCGTGTATAGCACGTTTCGATACAAGGTCGCGACTTTTTTTTTTACGCGATATTTGAGACGAAACACCCTGTATGTATTAACAACGGTTTTTCACGAGTATCTCGGGAACTAAGCGAGACCGTAGCATATGCATATGCAAAAGTTGTTCAAAATGTTGTGTTTTACAACATATCCAAAAATTATCGAAATCGGCGAGGAGGTACCTTTTCTACAGTTTTTCTACAGTTTTTCTACAGTTTTCCTACAGTTTTTCTACAGTTCACTGAAATAATTCATAACTATTGTATACATTTCAATGTGCTTCAAACTTGACCTATATAATCTAGAAAGTCATACTTACTAACAATGTTAATGATATTTTTGTAGTACTGTAAGCATTGTATAAGACAGTTATTATAATAATTAATAAAGTGTTTCATAATAAGTATTCAAATACTTTCGTAAGTCACTGTACATACAAATACTAACTTTAAACTTTCTTTCTTCCACCACTGTTGTTGATTCATCTTTCCGGTGTCCGCCATACGCGTCTATCGTTACTTTTTTCTTTAGTTTCCGTGTTGGTTTCGAATCAATTTGAAATAAATTATATGAATACATTTGTTTTCTTTTTGTTTTAGAGAGTATTGATTTGCGATTTACTTGGATTGGCAAACGACAACATTTTCTACGAGAATTTGAAAAGAAAATTAGCAGAAGTGTTACATTCAGAAGATGGTGTAAACACAATCGAGGATTTGGGTCTTCTTCAGGAACATTTAGTGTTGAAATTGAATACTCCTCTCGATACTCTGACACATTACTTGTCGAAGAAACTATGCTATGATCACAATGAACGAGATTTAGTAATTCTGAGACACGAAGTTAGAATACTGTGGCCTGACAACAAAAGAGAAAGTAGAGGAATTAATTTAGTATCGTACGGAGAAACACAAGGCTACTCTGCTATGGCGCGTACAGTTGGATATCCGACAGCAATCGCGGTTAAAATGATTCTTGATGGTATAGTTCTCCTTCCATTACATATAAGAATATTTATGTATTAGATATATTATTATATTAAACCTTTGCACTCCTAAACATTTTAAATTCCACAGGACTATCGTGAGATCTTAAAGTACTTTTTCAAACAAAAACAAAAAAAAAGAATTACTAATTTTTTCAGTTTTTTATTTATTTGCTTAAGATGCTTTGTTTTAGAAATAAATAACAAAAAATTGAAACTTAACCTTTGAAGAAAATTACATAAGTTGCCATAGCAGTGCCATTGGAGTGCAAGGGTTAAGTTATTTTCGTGAGATTACTACGACGATACATAGACTGATTTACAATTAGACTTCAATAATCTTCATCCGTCAGAAGATGGCTAGTTAAGCAGTACGTTCTCACTCTGTCTTGGCTTCCTTATCATCGTACGTATTGTTACCATTGGCTGAAAGAATGACAAAGGTCGACAGTGCATCATATTGAGGCCGAGTGAAATAAAATAACTCTGCAGCATCAGCGTAGCCTTCTCAGAACACGCTAACTTTTTATACAGCATGTCTGGTCTGTAAGGTCTGTAAGGCCCTTTGTGGGATGATTCCTGAGACAATTTCAAACAACTTCTTCCTTTACGAAAATATCAAATTTCACTTCGTTAACGAGTTATTAACGAAAAACACTGACCAATTACAGAGCGAGTAAGACGGCTGACCGCTAGCGGGTCTCGACGAACAAGCCAGAATTTATCGAAGCAATTGTTGACGAATATTGAAACTTAATCTAGAGTAGTGGCTACAGAAATTGCACTATCTTTCACCATCGTGAGAATGCTATTCTACAACTGACAATCATACATAACTGTAACTGTAAAACAATAAATTCGTGCGATTTTTTGCGACAATTGTCTTCCAGCGCTTTGAAATGCAACTAAATGTAGTTCGAATCTTAAAAACGAAGGGTGACTTAGCGATTCAAATGGACAAATTTAGTAATGAACAAATACATTGTTAAATAAAAATATTTTTTTTTTAATAAAAAATATCGCTTTTTAGTTACATTTTAAGCAATGTAAACAATATAATACAGCCCTATCGCATCGGACTATTCAAAAGTATTTAAAACTATTAAAAGACCACGTTTATACAAAGTTTGCAGTGTATTTAAATATTTGGCGAACTGCATACCTCAGAAGCGGTGCAATTTTATTGGCTACCACTGTATTTGTTCAATACGAATAATAATTGGGCCAATTTTCCCTCTGGGAACCAAATTTTTTTGGCCGAATTTTATATGTACCTAAAGTATTTATTGACTCACTAAAAAAAAAAGATTCCTAATTTTGATAAAAATGTGTCTGTATTATAAAATTGAAACAAAGAAATTCGAGCAAAACTTCTGAAAACCGGTCAAACCCGATTGGGTTGAAAAGCAACTAGTTTCATCATGTTTGCGAGAAGGATTATTTGGCGACACAAGAATAATACTTCTTTACCATTTTTAGCGTCACTCCCTGTAATTTTGAAAACTTATATTCTCCGAATTGATTCAAATTTTGCATAAACAATGTTTGCGAAAAGGATTTTCGTTTATTCAAGTTGGAATCCAAATTACTGTAACGCCATTCTTTAATTCTCGAGCGATAAAAATGAAACAAATGCAATTCGGGTGTATAAAATAAGAATTCTGTTTTTATTAATAACTGAACCAGTTTTTCATATAAGTTTAGCTTTCACGTTTAATGCGCGAGTATTCATAGCGATACGAGATACAGAACATTAAATACATTAAATATCCATATGCAGGAGATTAATAACCGTTGTGATTGTAAGGTAGGGAATGACATTAAAATGGTAAAATCGCCAAACATAATGAAGTTACTTACCAAATTGCAGCCCAGTCGGGTTTGAACTGAAAGTATATTTCTTATTAATAAACTTTGCTATATGATGATAATAACTCAAACTTATATTATTCTTGTTAACAGGTGAAATACAACAACGAGGCGTGGTTCTTCCATTTACACCAGATATTTACCGGCCTATACTTAATCGATTAAAAGCTGAAGGAATAGAATTTACTGAAACATCAAAATTAATTTAGTTTCTTCTAATGCGTGGTTACAAATATGATGTCTGTAAAGTAGAATAAATTGAATTAAATAATCAATTATTTTTATACTCGTTACTAATATATAACTGTAAATTAACTCTCAGGCAGAAAAGTTAAATCTTCTTTAAGAATTTTTTTTTTCAAGAAAATTTACAATTTTTTGTTAACTTTTGTTAACAAAAATAGACTAAATATGAAATCCAAATTTTGATGCGGGTTATAAATTTGAATGTTACAACATTCGTATCATTTTACATGACAATTACAATGAATACTGTATTATTCACGTTTACGAGTGTGTTATGTACGTTAATTACCTTTTGATTATTAAGTAAAAATTTAAACTTTAATAAGATATCTTAAAGCAGGGTGTTGGATTATTACTAATTGTAAGAATAGTAAAAATACAATATCGCTTGAAAGCAAAACTTAGCTTCATTGTTCTAAGGAATGTCTTTGTACAAGCAAAGATAATAGGACTGCTACATGTGTCCTGAAAAAGTCGAAAGGTCTAACTAAGCACTTAAAATACAACCATTCCTAGGTATAAGTAGACGACAGTTTTTCTTTTGGGTGTCCAGGTCAATTCGTTGTAAGATTTTCTCTAGTGCAAACGTTTCATTCCAAGCCGTATAATAAACAAATAGGTAGAAAAACAATTTTATTTTCATTTATAAGAACCTATATTCCAATACAGGGGTTCCCAAAGTTTCGCGTAGGGTTAAATTGTAAATTTCAAAATATTTGGGATGGGCCAAAGAAAAAAGTGTTATGGAAAGATACGTTGAAATCGATAAAAAGTTAGACACAAGAGAAAGGTTTATACTCATTTTATAACATAATCATTTTTTATTTATGATAATAATTACTATTTATTAACAGGTTTCAAAAATAACTAAATAATTTGAAATAGAAAAAGATAAAAAATAATAAATTCCTCGATCCGAAGTGTGTGACTCGTACGATTGTTATTTTCTGTTAATAATATCATTGAGCCTTGGTTCTGAGTTAGTTGAACGTATTCTTAATATTGCTCGTAAATGTTCATTGGTTAATTTTGATCATGATTTGGACTTATTTAATATTCATGATTGAGAAAGTTTTTTTTTCTCACATATAAGTGCTTTCGAATAATGAAAACATTTGTCGAGCGTGTTTACGCAATCCAGCAAAATCCTGCGAAATTAATCCTCTATAAAAATCGATCGAGGAATCGTGACAAGAATTCTTGGCTCACAAGGAAACATACCGAACTGTCCGTTTCCGATTTCGATGAGACTTGGTGGATACATTAAGCTGGTGAAAATAAGAGTCATGTATTTTTTATAGCTGCCCAATCGCAAGTTTAGGGGGTGAAATGACTTCTTGAAGTTTCAGCAAAAAAATTCTATCTCGAAAACTATCATTGATATAAGAAAACTTCATAGGGAAAAGTTTCATGGTTTCTTAAGGTAAAACAAAAAGTGATCACAGATTTTGTAAAAAGTAATTCGTTTATAACTGTTGGAGGTAGAGGATCGAAGCGAACACTTTTTACAATAAATAAATTATGTAAAGATTGAACGGGATTGCGAGAACGTCTCGACAGAGCCAATCTGTACTTATCTACTTTTGATAAGCATTTGTTGAATGCCTGGTAACAACAAAACGGGTGTCAATGTCATTCAACGAAAAGGATATTAATATCTTATATCTCTAACGTATAACAAAAAAATTCATTGTTACAATATTTGAGGAAATAAAAAAAATTTACACAATGACAAAAAAGAACTAAAATTTTGTTCCGAATCCATTGGTATATAATATGATAAATTTACTTCCTACAGTTCTGTAAGGGGTATAGCCCGGTTAAGGGGGTCAAAAGTGCCCCTAAACCGAATTCGACTTGCGATGGATCATTCGATAGCTTATTAAGAAAAACTAATTTGTGCCAAGTTTCAAGTTTGTATTTTCACTGGAGGGGTAGTACGTAAAGGGTAAAATTAAAAAATCACGTTTTTGCTCAATTTCTCTTATCTTAGAGCATGAAAAATTCTGAAAAAAATCAGAGATATTCCTGTTAGCGAAGTATATAATGCTACACAATTTTTTGCACATTTTTAGATTGCCAATTCAAGTTATGAAAAATGAAGAACCCAAAAAAATTCAGAAAAATGCCAATTTCATATCGAAGGAATCGCGGATCTATGATTATATTTTTTAAATAAGTATATATTATTGATGCTATTAATTTCAATTCTTTTTATTAGGTGTGCCATAGTTAAAAAAAATTAAAAACCGCTTTTTCACTGTTTTTTGCGTATCAGCATAACTTATACGGCGAATTTTCGTATATTCTTTATGAAAGAAGTATTTTGTGCACTGTTCAATGTTTTTACGTACATAAAATTAACTTCGGAACTAAAGAAATTAAATAAACCAAAAGTTAATATTACACCACATGTTATGCTTAAAAGTGGGTGTTGTTCTCAATAGCTTCTATGTTCCTGTGGTAAAATAGGAGGTTGGTAAATCGCTGAAAAGTTTGTGAGTTCAAGTCGAATTGAGTTCATTTTTTTTTCCTTTACGTTTATTGACACTTCTTTTCTTTTAATTCCTAACTACACGATAATGATCAATATTTGTTTACGAAAGAAATGGTAACATAACGAACACTGTTGTCATATTCACATATATTACAGATTAACAAACAAACAATGTAACGAAAGAGCTCGGAATTAAAAGAAAAGAAGCGTAATAAACGTAAAGAAAGAAAAATATATACATATATAAAATGAACTTAAGTTTACTGGAACTCACAAAAAAAATTTCCAGCAATTTATCAATCTTTTTTTTTAAGTTTTTTAATAAACAAAACATAACCCAAAACATGATACAATGACTATGACATAGATTATCATCAATAAACCAAGGATTGCTTGTTATAATAATTAGTTATCACATAGGTATTGTAAACGCGACGGTATAGCGCACTCATGGAATAGGGTACATTTAGTTATATTTAATACAATTGCGCTGTTATAACTTAAGAAAATTGTTATAATAAATAAACATTTTTATCTCTTACACGCTATTTTTTAAGCCAGAAAATTGGGGAAAAACTGGGTGTTCTTTTTCACTTTATTTTTATATTTTTCATAAGTGAGGAAGAAAGGGAGGTGAGGGAAGGAGTATAGGTGTGGGGATGAGAAGAGGGATTATGTACAATATTTACAATACAGCGATTATGGTTAGGGGGTTAACCACTAATATTTTTTTGTATTTTTTCTGTGCTTATCTTTTACGTCTCTTTAAGCCAAGACTTTATTAAATCTCCGCATGGAGTATGAGGATTGTTCAATTAGGTTTGGTTTGTAAGTTATTTTTTTTGTTTCTAATTTTTCTATTTATATGGTAAATTATTGGGATGTTGTTTTTATCTAAGTAGATGAAAGCTTCCGGAGGAATAAATCCAGTTTCTAAGCAGCGCGTGTGATACATTGGATTAGGATATAGGGAGCTGAATATTAAGCTATTTTCTGTTATACAGGTTGTCCCAAAAGGTCTGTAAGTCCCTTTAAGGGGTGATTCTTGATATAATTCTAAGCAACTTTTTATTTTGCGAAAATGTCTACTTTGGCTTTGTTAACGAGTTTTATTAACGAAAAACACTGACCAATCACAGAGGGAAAAAAGGCGGCCGGTGACCAGCGAGAGCGTTGTCTCCGCGTTGCGCTTGACTTCAACGAGTAACTCAGAGTGAATAGAAAAATTAAATTAAAGTTACCCAATCAGCAAAAACTTTGCCCACTGTTTGAAAATGTGGGTCATTGTGTCACTGTACCGATCTTGACCCTTGACGACCATTAAATATATTAACCTCACCGTACATCCCTTAACGTTCGGTGGCGTAGTATACCTGCGATACAGCTGTCCGGTACGCCGTAAATCAGTTTGTTCGTCAAGGGTCAAGATCAGTACAGTGATAGAGTGACCCACATTTTCAAGCAGTGGACGAATTTTTTACAGATTAGGTAAGTTTAACTTAATTTTTTAATTTACTCTTGAGTTACTCGCACAAGCGCGGCATAGAGACAACGCTCTCGCTGGTAACCGCCCGCCTTTCTCGCTTTCTGATTGTTCGATGTTTTACGTTAATAATTCGTTAACAAAGCCGAATTTGACATTTTTGCCAAGGAACAAGTTGCTTAAAATCACCTCAGGAATCACCTCTTAAAGGGACTTACAGACCTTTTGAAACACCCTGTATATAATTTTTAGTGATTTTACGATTATTTGTTTGGCGGGGTTTCACGACGTAGATAAATCCGTAGAGTGTGTATTATACATTATGGTGTTAAACTATTTATCGTACAGAAGATGGAGTCTATTCGTTCTTCGTTTATTTTAATAGATTGTTTTATGTCGTTTAACTGTGTTTATTGTTGTTTCAGAGCTTCGAGAATATTACTTTAAAAATCTTCTATTACAGTAGTGATACTAAACAGAATTATGTTTTTGTCTACAATGTTTTTTGTTTTGATTACTTGATTTGGTATGCTATTACTTGTTTGTAGTACAATTGGGATTTGAGTAGGTTGCGGATTATGTTTAACTATGTCGAAGAATTTTTAATCTGGTATATACTTCCGGCTGATTTATGTTAGTCTACTGGTATTTGTTTCTCTTGATTATTTTATTTTTTCCTCTATAAATTATCTATCCGTTAGCATTTTTACACATAATGCATTATTATCGTTTGTCGTCACAGGAAAAAAA
>SMSQ01026053.1:85371-104058 GCA_019453375.1 Ctenoplectra terminalis
AAAAAAAAAAAAAAAAAAAAAAAAAAAAAAAAAAAAAAAAAAAAAAAAAAAAAAAAAAAAAAAAAAAGAAAAAGAAAATCAAAATAATATTGGGAGAATGAACTATGGCAAATTCTATATGGGTTTTTCTCAGGAGTGACACGTTATACCTGACTCTACAGACCATTAGAGGCAAAAAATTACGAAAAAGCGGTTTTTAATTTTTTTAACTATGGTACACCTAATGGATAAATCTGAAAAAAATTGAGAGTAATAGCATCAATAATATATACTGTTGCGCCTGGGTTTCCCCTGATTTCTTTTCAGGAGACTCATCTTCTCTTTTTATTTACAACTTATTTACAATCTCTATAATCGTGATATAATAACCGGATCGGAAGACAAGAACCACGGTGCGTTCGCTCTTTCCCGTGGTTCTGGCGATACTCTCTTTGTCAACAGTTTTCCTTGACATCCCTATTGGTGGGCTTTGCGACATCGCTCGATTAAAGACTTGTATCCAATGCTACCCTTGATCGGACGCCAAGTTCAGTCCGATCTTAAGGGTTGATCCACAGTGTCGCAACATTGCCCTCCTCCTCCAATAAGCAGTCGTCCCGACCGCGCCAAACTTTAGCTGTCGCGGCAATTCATATCTCTTGTGGCGGCAATTCAGTTTCATCGAAATCAGTTCGTCCTCGACTACTGTCACCGGAACTGCCGAACGAAAACCTCTGTCTGGAAAAGAAGTACCGAGCAATTACCTATGTGGCCTTCTCCAGACAACTAACGCTCTGACATTTGTCCACAGTCTCAGGGGAAAACCACGTACTGGACAAAACCCTGAGCAGGACACCGGTATGTAAAATCAAAGAAACGTTGACTCGGAGTTCCATCTTCGCTGATTGACGCCCAGAAAATCGAATGATATCACTCATCATTCACCCGTTTCGTTCTCGCCCTGCTTCTTGATTCTTGAGATTTTAGTTCTTCTCTTTTGAGAACTTCACGGGACGATCCTCGCATCGACCAGCGAATAAAGCCCCCCTCCCAGGATGCGCCTCCACCTCACCAGGGAAACTTTTTAATCTACTATTAGGTAAATATTTCCTACTACACTGTTCTCCTTCGAAATGAGATGGTTTCCAGCGCATCCCTTCCCTCATGGGACGGCACCCACGATTCGACCCATGATTTCGGCTCCTGAGAGAATGCACCCCCCGTGAGGGTGCACCCTCCCAAGAGAAACTGATTTCCTCAGTAACGTCCGCCTTTATCCATGAGTGGGAGAAGATCCACCACCGGCGACCGAAGACTCACCCTTGTCTTCTACGACGAATCGTCCTCTTCCTGGCAAGAACCAATGCCTTCATTTTATCGCTGCACAATTTCATCCGGCCCCGTACAAAATCATGTACCGCTGCCATCCTTGTTCTTGTTTCTTCTACGTGTTCCTCCTCTTCCTTTCCTCCAGGTAAAGTCCCTCTCACGAGATCCTGAGGAATCTACTGGTATGCCAGTAGAAACAACGGAATCCATTCGTCCCAATCCTTTTGATTACTTGCAACATATTGAGACAAATACTGCAAAAGGGTCCTGTTCATCCGTTCTACGAGTCCAACCGACTGAGGGTGTAACGGAGTTGTCCTGGTCTTCTTGATCCCCAAAATCTTCATCAGTTCCTTGAAGATGGTGGATTCGAAACTCTTACCCTGATCAGAGTGCAACTCTAACGGTACCCCATGCCGGCTTACCACCTCCTTGATTAGCGCTCTGGCTATCGTCGTCGCTTGCTGGTTGGGTAACGGAATCACCTCCGGCCACTTGGAGAAATAGTCTACCACAACCAACGCATACTTGTTCCCAGCCGAAGTCTTTGGTAAGGGACCAAGTACATCGAGCGCGTTCCTCTCAATGGGCACTCCAACATTATAAATCTTCAGTGTTCCCTTGCCCCTTCCCTTGCGGCCCTTCTTCGCAGAACACTGATAACAGCGACGACACCACTCTTCAACATCAGCACGGTGATTCAGCCAAAAATAACTTCGCCGAACCTTGGCGAGTGTCTTTCGAATTCCGAAGTGCCCACCTATTGGCGCGTCATGGCATTGCCGAAGAACTTCATGCACCTTCTTCTTTGGAATGACGAGTAACAGTGTCGTTTCATTTCCATTTACCGATTCCCAACGTCGAACCAAAATTTCTCGATCGACCTCCAGGGAATCCCAAATTTTCCATAAATATCATCCTTGATGTCCTCAGATTGGCAGGTTGTCCGCAGAACAAGATGTTCTCGCTCCTCTTCTTTCTTCTCCAACAAAATGCATCGTTTACACTGGGCGGTTTCACAAGGTTTTCTCGAGAGTCCGTCTGCATTCCCGTGTAACTTTCCTTTACGATGTTCGATTACGAAATCGTATTGTTGCAGACGCTCTATCCGTCGTGCTGTTTGCTCTTCCGGATTTTTAAAGGACAGAAGCCAACTGAAAGCGGCGTGATCTGTCCTCACTTTAAACTTTCTTCCATACAAATAATGATGAAAGTGTTCCATGGCCTTTACAATAGCTAACAGCTCTTTTCTGGTCACGCAGTAATTCCTCTCTGCTTTTCCCAGTGTCATGGAGAAATATGCTACTACTTTTTCTTGTTCTTCTTGAAGCTGTGAGAGAACTGCTCCAATCGCGAAACTATAGGCGTCCGTGTCCAAGATGAAGTCCGCATCCAGCAACGAATAGGCCAGCACGAGCGACTCAGCCAAACATTTCTTCAGCTGTTCGAAAGCTCTCTCACACTCTTCGCTCCAATGAAAGGTCTCTTTCTCCTCTGTCAGACGATGCAATGGCTTTGCTATACACGAAAAATTCGTCACGAACTTCCGGTAGTATCTACAAAGTCCGAGGAAACTTCGAACTTCAGATTTATTTTTAAGGACCGGCCAGTTTTGTACCGCCGAAATCTTCTCCGGGTCTGTCTTAACTCCTTGTTCGGACACGATGTGGCCCAGGTACTTGATCTCTCGACAGAACAGGTTACATTTCTTCGGGCTCATCAACAACTCGGCACGGCGCAGGCGGGAGAATGCCTGTCCTAGACGATCTATTTTTCCTCTTCGAAACTTTTAGCGAAGACTATAATGTCGTCTAGGTACACCAGACAAATTTTGCCATTGAAGTCTGCCAATACTGTTTCCATCAACCGCTCGAAGGTAGCGGGAGCATCGCAGAGACCAAAAGGCATCAGTGCAAATTGCCACAGTCCGTTTCCCACGGAAAACGCTGTCTTCTCTTTGTCCTCTATGTCCATACCAATCTGCCAGTATCCACTCTGAAAATCTATGGTGGAAAACTAGCAAGATCCTGCGAGTGCGTCTAGTGTGTCTTCGATCCTCCGTAACGGGTAAGAATCCTTCTTAGTAATTCCGTTCAATTTCGTTCAGACATCGGTAATCCACACAAAATCGTGTATTGCCATCTTTCTTCGCTCTCAGGACAATTGGCGAAGACCAGGGGACTTTGCGACTTCTCAATTACTCCCTGCTTCTCCATCCCGGCAAACAGTTCTTCCACTTCAGCTCGACGATGCAGCGGTAACCGTCGCGGAGGTTGCTTAATGGGAGGGTGATCTCCCGTGTCGATTTTGTGTCCAACCGAGGAACATTTCCCGATCTGGTTTGCATCCTTAGCAAAAGCTTTCTGAAACTTCTGCAACAACTAACCAAATTTCGTTCATCGTTTTTCGTTTAGAGCTCCGGAACAACGGTCAAATAATGGAAGCAGACGATTAGGAAAGTGCGGCCGAAACTACCATTGGCAGATCTCTCTTCTCGAAGTCAAATCTTCCATGTCCAGGAATCCGCAATTGATTTCTGGAGAAGTCCACAGTTGGGCAGAATGTTTCTGGAGGAAATCCGTTCCAAGAATACATTCCTCCAGCATCTCCAGATAATAAAGAAATCTTCTTCGCTCAATAAATTTCCAATCTTGAGTGAGAAACGGTCTTTTCCCAAAATTGGCAGTTGTTGACCAGAAATTGAGTAAATGCGTATTTGCTCTTCTCCTGCCGCACTCATTTTCCACCGGGATTCATTATTTCTGCTCTCAGGAGGTTTACTCGAGAGCCCGTGTCCAGAATTATGGTCCTATTGTGATTAACCACGAATTTCTCAATGGTCGGTTGATCCTCCGACACACGATTAAGCACGACGGGGGTTGTAGAGCACGAAGTCGACGTTTCCCCCCTTACGACGACTTCTTCCCGTTTCCCGGCTTCGTCTTCTTTCGACAATCTTTTGAGATGTGTCCTTGACTTACACACGTCCAGCAGGTCAAATCGGGAAACGTCGAACTCTTCCTATTCCTCGAGTTTCCAGGCTCAGAAATGAAAATTCGATTGAGAGAACGACTCTTTTATTTTATTTTATCGGTACCCCGGGACATCGTCTCGACCGCTTCCATCTCCAGGGCTCTGATGACGGCTGCCTTTAAAGAACAGAAACCGCCGAGACGCAAAGTTTTTCTGATCTCGTCACTGGCCAGCACCGTACAAAACTGAGAGGCAGCCAATTTATCCCTCATTTTAGTTGGACATTCTACGAACGCGGCCTGTGCTAGCCTCTCAATTTCGGTGGCCAATTCCGAGATTGACTGCCCCCTCCGCTGAGCATAATTTTGGAAAAGAACATAATTCAAATTTGATAAGTTTTTCGCACCAAAGCGAAATTTTAGCGCAGAGATTAATGGAGAATAGTCCGCGTAGTGCTCAGCGGACAAAGAAATCAGCACATTCCGTGCCGGACCCTCAAGCTAAGCGATTAAAGCTGTCACTTTACTCGCCTCGCTCCATCCGTACGCCCGAGTGATCACCTCAAATTAAATATTGTATTCTTCCCACGACGTTTTCCCGTCGTAAACCGTAGGCTTGACCACGTATCCAAGATTGGATATGTGGCGTCTGCTAACATTCTCTGGTTGTTCGCCTGGGCTCGACCCGCTAGCGGCCGAGGAACCGGAAATGCTCGGAACATCGCCATTTCCAATTCCCCGTCTCAATCGGTCACCTTCCGAAGAAATTCCGGGGCGAAATGAACTCGATATCACCTGGAAGCGGTTCTCCAGCTCCGCGATCCGCTGGTCTATCGCCGCTTCCCGCTCACTCCGCGCTTGGGACTCGGAGGTCGCCTTCCGTTCGGCTTCCTCCCATAGACTCCCAAATTGGCGATTTTGTTCCTTAAACTGCTCCGCGATGTTGGCGTTCATGGCCTCGAATATCTGCAGGAAGGAAGGCTCTTCGGAAGCCATGGACTGGGCCGCGATCCCACTTCTGACACCAATGTTGCGCTTGGGTCTCCCCTGATTTCTTTTCAGGGCACTCATCTTCTGTTTTTATTTACAACTTAGTAATAAGAATTTATATTACTAAATAAATTTTTATTAGGAAAAAGAATTGCATTCTATTCGTTATTAAATTTCAATTACTTTTCATTGATTTGTTCATTATCCATTTGGAATATCGGAAAAACTCAATTTATTTGTTCTACACGACTAACAATTAATTAGTTTATTCGATATAACTTTTGTTTAACATTCGTCAACAGTCGCTTCGATACTTCCCGAGTTGCTCGTAAAAACAGAAAAACGCTCCCGCTGACGCCCAGCCGTCTTACTCGCTGCTCTGTGATTGGTCACTGTTTTTCGTTAATATGTAACTCGTTAACAAAGCCGAATTTGGCATTTTCGCAAAGGAAAAAGTTGTTTAGAATCACCCCAGGAACAACCCCTTAAAGGGACTTACAGACTTTCTGGGACACCCTGTATAGCCACTGTTAAACCACTCATATTTGAAAAGATTGATAAATCTTGGAGAAGAGGACTGTTTGGCTGTCAGAAATTGAAGCTTAATAAAAAAAAAGTACAACCATGTCCGAGAAGCGTTTAACAAAGTTTTTCCAAATTCGAAATCCGTAAACATCTAGCGGTTGAATTCTTTCCGTTATGCCTTTCGGTATGATAAGGTGCTTTAATTCTTTATCATGTGGCCTAGCCTCGGAAACCATTTTAAAACGCTGAACTCCTCAGGAGTCTAACGATAAAACGTTTGAGGATTCGACGTTGGGAAGAAACACATCTCTCGATCAAATTTTCAACTGGGCTGATGTTAGTTTCCCAGATGTGAAAGTAAGTATAAAAATATTTTTCGGCCTAAACATAGTTGCTTAAATACTCGATCCAAACTCGTTACAGACTGCCTTAAGTACATACAATTAAAAGAGGAGAAAGGAGTTCACCAGCCGCTGATATCGTAGATTAAATCGTATAACTGTAAGTTGTCGACGACTCAGACCGAACGACTCTTTCCACTGTTTTGTCCCTCTGTGAGCCAACGTTCTATCGGAATGATGTTCGAGGCTGAATCCACTGTGATCGAAATTAAAAACATTTTCGGGTCTGTTTGCTGTTAGGGGCGACTTCGCTTTATCGATGAAATCTTCACATTATGCAATTTCCTCGTCCCTTGAATCAATTTTGGTAACCTTGCGGGATATAATTCCGTGCATTCGTTTAAATTTCCATACCCAAAGAAAAGAGACGGTAAATCTCTTAAGATTGACTATTTTTTTTGCATTTAAAGCCCAACGTTGTAGGTCTACATCGTGAACTATTATCTGTTTGTTTGTCCATACCCTTTATAAAGTTTTGCAGCGTACGAGTACTTACACGTAGTAATTTATCTTTGTGCGATCCGCCTTTACGTACTTGATCTATCCAACGCCGCAGTTGCCGCTCTGAAGTAACCTCCCTAAAACGATGTTTTACCCCTGTTATTAATCATTTACCTGTCTTTTCGCATAGTTTTTATTTTCTGTATCCTGGTCTTCAACATTGTGAACATCATGAACATAAAATTGTTNCATTTTCGCAAAGGAAAAAGTTGTTTAGAATCACCCCAGGAACAACCCCTTAAAGGGACTTACAGACTTTCTGGGACACCCTGTATAGCCACTGTTAAACCACTCATATTTGAAAAGATTGATAAATCTTGGAGAAGAGGACTGTTTGGCTGTCAGAAATTGAAGCTTAATAAAAAAAAAGTACAACCATGTCCGAGAAGCGTTTAACAAAGTTTTTCCAAATTCGAAATCCGTAAACATCTAGCGGTTGAATTCTTTCCGTTATGCCTTTCGGTATGATAAGGTGCTTTAATTCTTTATCATGTGGCCTAGCCTCGGAAACCATTTTAAAACGCTGAACTCCTCAGGAGTCTAACGATAAAACGTTTGAGGATTCGACGTTGGGAAGAAACACATCTCTCGATCAAATTTTCAACTGGGCTGATGTTAGTTTCCCAGATGTGAAAGTAAGTATAAAAATATTTTTCGGCCTAAACATAGTTGCTTAAATACTCGATCCAAACTCGTTACAGACTGCCTTAAGTACATACAATTAAAAGAGGAGAAAGGAGTTCACCAGCCGCTGATATCGTAGATTAAATCGTATAACTGTAAGTTGTCGACGACTCAGACCGAACGACTCTTTCCACTGTTTTGTCCCTCTGTGAGCCAACGTTCTATCGGAATGATGTTCGAGGCTGAATCCACTGTGATCGAAATTAAAAACATTTTCGGGTCTGTTTGCTGTTAGGGGCGACTTCGCTTTATCGATGAAATCTTCACATTATGCAATTTCCTCGTCCCTTGAATCAATTTTGGTAACCTTGCGGGATATAATTCCGTGCATTCGTTTAAATTTCCATACCCAAAGAAAAGAGACGGTAAATCTCTTAAGATTGACTATTTTTTTTGCATTTAAAGCCCAACGTTGTAGGTCTACATCGTGAACTATTATCTGTTTGTTTGTCCATACCCTTTATAAAGTTTTGCAGCGTACGAGTACTTACACGTAGTAATTTATCTTTGTGCGATCCGCCTTTACGTACTTGATCTATCCAACGCCGCAGTTGCCGCTCTGAAGTAACCTCCCTAAAACGATGTTTTACCCCTGTTATTAATCATTTACCTGTCTTTTCGCATAGTTTTTATTTTCTGTATCCTGGTCTTCAACATTGTGAACATCATGAACATAAAATTGTTTTTCGAAACCTAACCGATCGAATTGCTCTCATTCAAATGAATTATCTTCTATAGATCTACAAAGAATCTTTGCTAAACTCTTTTTTAATTCGGACTTTCCAGATTAACGTTCTCGCTGGAAGCCGGCCGTCTTTCTCGTCCTGTGATTAGTCAGTATTTTTCGTTAATAACTCATTAACAAAGCCGAACTTGACATTTCCGGAAAGGAAAAAATTGCTTAAAATCATTTCAGGAATCATCTCTGAAAGGGACTTACGTGTCTGTGTGTCAAATTTTTTCGTAAAAATTAATATATTTACCGTTTTACTTTGTGTATTTCTATCATCTGCTTTATGTTTACAACGCTGATTTAATAACCTTAATTCTTGGACATATTCAAAATTAGGAATTCAAAAATTTAGGAATCGAGAAATATGTGAACTTATTTTAGAAACATAACAAGCATTATTGTACGTCCAATCGTTAATTGTCCTAATAGAACAGCGGTCCAACAGCGGTCCCGAAGCGAACGCTCTCACTAGCGACCGAGCGCCTTTTTCGCTCTGTGATTGGTGGGCGTTTTTCCTCAATAACTCATTAAGGAAGTCGAGTTTAACATTTTCGTAAACGAAAAAAGTGTTCGAAATCATCTCAGGGATCATCCCTTTAAGGGTCCTTCACTATGTTTGGGACATCTTATATACGATGAAATCCAGTTTTAATATGTTGTGAACCATACAACGAAGCGTACAAAGTGAAAAAATTTTCCCTATTTTTCTCCAATCTTTACTACTTCGAACGGAAACAGGCAACTTTAAAAAAAAAAAAAAAAAAAAAATGGTTTATCAAAAATGAAAAAGAAATTCTTCGTTGTTGCTTTAATGAGGACGCAGCTTCATGTATGTATAATGTACGATAAAATATATTGGAACCTATAAATAACGTGGATGTTTTTAGGTTACGAACTGTTGTAGAAGCGTGAACTAACGTTTTTAGTAATTCAGTGCCAAAATTCGAAGGTTCCAGGATAAACGAATAAAACGAGGAATATACGAATAAAGACTTCCAACCGCATGTCTGCGACAATATTGCCCAGTTAAACGTTCAAATATAAAATCTGATCTGAACGCGTTATCTATTTCTTAAAATTTTTTTCCAACTATTTTCTTTAACGCAAAAATGTCCAAAGAGATAAAAATAGCTCTGAAAGAAGCTCGAGAGGTTTTTAAAGAACACAAGTTCACGGCTGTGGTCAAGAAATGTAAAAAAATTTTGAAGAAAGATAACAATAATTATGACGCAGTTATATTACTGGCTGCTGCGATGAATAAAATTGAAGAACACAAGTCACAAGTACCGTTAATTCTTGAAAGAGCTATACGAATTGAAACAGATAATCTGTTGGCTTGGCAAGGTTTGATAACATTCTATGAAAACAATTTAGACCACGACGATTGCTATAACAAATTGACATTGGCTTACTGTAAACTCTTACAGATAGAAAGGTATGAAATTGTTGTACACTTTTTAATCATTTCCAATTGATAGGCGACTCTCGCTTGCTACTTGGATTAAATACAAGTGGCAACTAATATAACTATTCTGTTTCAATTTTTAGTGGATTTTTACATTATACAAGATTTAATATTG
The DNA here is from genome assembly GCA_019453375.1 of Ctenoplectra terminalis. Classification (NCBI taxonomy): domain Eukaryota; kingdom Metazoa; phylum Arthropoda; class Insecta; order Hymenoptera; family Apidae; genus Ctenoplectra; species Ctenoplectra terminalis. The sequence goes on from SMSQ01026053.1 coordinate 95,066, forward strand.
AATCTTAAACTTTGTAATTTTGCTTCGTGCAATATTTTAGGAAGTAGTTGCGAAGATTTTAAGTTTATCAGGACAAGTGTTACAAAAATATGCTTTTGAGTCTTCTTGAACATCGTTGCTATTATTTATTTCACTATATTCAAACATCTCGTTTATAATGTTATGAATTTGGTCCCCGATCAATGTAAAATCAAACTCATCCTCGCCGGTGCTGATTTTACCAGTTTGCTGAGTTTTTATAACTACTAAAAACAGATCAAATTTAAAATAGTAATTTTAAATACAATGCTGTATTACGAAGTGTATTATAAAGTAATTATTGACATTTATCGGTAGACCGTAGAAATTTTAATGGTGCAAATTTGCACAAAATACATATAATAGAAAAAAATATCCAAAATATCCAAATGGACTAAAAATAATATTTTCAAATTAATATTTGTTAGGAAATACGCTCGATCAATGTGATTCTTAACACGTTCGCGGACAGTAAGAATTTGAAGTTCTTACTATCGGTTATGGACGACAGTTAGCCATAATTTCAAAAAACTTAAGACTATATAAAGTTGAATGCATGATAATATGCCTTATAAATTTGAATATTATAGCATTCGTGTCATTTCGCATTACAATTATAATGAATGCTACACTCGTACAAGAAGGTATTCAAATGTTTACATTTTTAACATTTAACGAATGAGATATGTATATTAAATTAACATATTTGAAATAACGACATATATAATATTGGATAGGTCTTAAGGTAAAACAAGTAAAATTTAAAAGTAATTCAACAACGTATACAGTTTTTTTATAATAGATTTATTACAAACATGGATCATAAGTGGCTTACAAAAGTATTCAAACGTTGTGGATGCTTTTGTAACAACCAAGTATTTCCAAAGGTTGAAAAATGTAAATAAACATTGTTTAAGTTCATTGTAAGTTACTTAAAAAAAAAAGTACCGATAAAAATTTCATTTATAACTTTCGTTATTGGTAGAAGAACAAAATGAATAGAAACAAGTCTAAAATAGGCAAATCTGTACGAGAATTGATAGCAAAATTGTTCAGGGAAGACAGAAATTGCAAAATTTGTCGGTAGGAGTAAGTCTACTGTTCGTTATATTGTAAAAAAATTTAAATAAACCCTGTCGTGGGCAACCAAAAAAGATCCTTTCATTTCTGGATCACAATTAGCATCGATGGTACTTATACAGTTAGAAAAAGAAGTACATCCAGAATTGTATCGGCAATTGTTACAAAACATTTATGAGCGAGAAAAATAAAATCTTACATTTAAAATTTGTTAAAGAATTGATTAAAGTCAATCGTATTGCGGTGGATGTAAAACAATTTGGCAAAAACAAAATACAGAATTAGAAACAAGAAATCAACGGTCACTTATTAAGCGTAATTGTGGATCTGTAATGATATGGTGGTGTATGGCAGATAGCGGGGTGGAGAACCTTCTGCTTATCGATGGGATCTTAGGTAAGATGAAATATTAAAAAGTCTTGCAAAACAATTTGAAGCAGAATGTGGCAAAATTAAATCTACCAACTAATTGTTGCTTTCAATCGGACAATGATCTAAAGCGTTTCGCGAAAATAGTCAGTGCACATATTGAACACTTATAGGATGAGGTTGGAAAGAAGGCTACGAAATATACTTATTACTTCGAAAGGAGAATTAAAACGAAATATTATGAAAATATGACAGTCGATAGATGCAAATATTACTTCCAAGTTGGTCCACTCGATGGAAAATCAACTTAGAGCTGTCGTAAAAGCAAGAAGCGGTTCAACTTTTTATTAAAACTTTGAGTTATCCAAGTAAAATCACTATTAAATATATCGTTCGGATATTTTTTTTATGCCATTACGGTCCGCGTTTATAATAAATTTATTATAAAAAACTATATGTCATTGAATTATTTTCAACTTGTACTTTTGTTATTTTAAAACCTGTTCGATATTACATATGCCAAATTATTTCATATATTTTAGTTCAATATACATATTCCATCCGTTAAATGTTAAAAATGTAAGTGTTCGAATACTTTCGTGTATGTGTGTGTATTCATGTCCGCGAACGCGTTAATATGACTTTGTTCACGATGGCGGGTCATATTTGTAAACGCATTCCCTGTCAAATATTGGAAATCATCAACATGAAATGCCTATAACGTTAAAGTCATATCGAGGAAGGTGTTACATTTACAGTGGACAGCTAAAGTATTCATACATCCATATCAATTATAAATAAGTACTAATATAAGCTGATTATGTTCATCTAAATGCTAATTTGTTAAGTTATTTATGAAACTACGTCTATTTTTAATTTATTTATTATAAAAATTCAAATACAAAAGTTACATTATTACAGTTTATTGATTTATTAAAAAAAAACAGGACAACAATGCGACGCAAAAATTATATTATAATTAGTGTGCGGAAAGAAAAAAAATCTCTAAGATAAATCGGAAAAATTGAGAACAGCAGTTTTCGCAACAGTACAGTATATTTTATCAATAAATTTAAGAAGTAGCCGATCTAAAAGTTTGTCTGAACGAGAGCTAAGAATAGCACTTAACTTAATTAGTAATTAAAGTTAATTAGTACAGTTAAACTAACTAAACAATTATAAGAAAGATTCAATAAATCTAAGAATATAGGGTGCCGGAGAAATCACACGCCAGGAATCTGCACTCAATGGTTACATTTTACTCTTACAAACTTTACACAAATCACGATATGGTCTCCGCAGCCGCACAAGAGCGAATGGTTTCGTTGTCTTACGTGCTGACCCTTAAAAATGCAACCAGAAGAAAAAGAAAGAAATAGAAAACAAGAGATAGACGTTGGAGAGGAAAAAGTCAGTAAGCGTGGGAAAACGTAGCGAGGAAGGAAAAGCGTAATGAAAGAGAAAATGGTCAGCAAAGCCTAANGGGGGGGGGGGGGGGGGGGGGGGGGGGGGGGGGGGGGGGGGGGGGGGGGGGGGGGGGGGGGGGGGGGGGGGGGGGGGGGGGGGGGGGGGGGGGGGGGGGGGGGGGGGGGGGGGGGGGGGGGGGGGGGGGGGGGGGTATTAAGAACGGAAAGTGAAAAGGCCAATGATCACTATACTACGCTCGTGCGGGCCTGGCTGCCAAATGTGTACAAAAATCGGCCTGGCTCGCGCGAACCCATAAGAAAATTTAAGGAACTATAGAATTGAAAGTTTAAGTACGCAAGCAAAATAAACTGCAAGCACAGGGGGTAGCGACTACCTTATACTTGTCACAAATCTATAAGTTCGAATACGGTGTGTAGGGTTTTACATGAAGCAGGATTCAAAAGTAGAATAGCCAGAAAAAAAACTTTTGATAAAGGAACAGAATCACCGCAAGTGTTCAAAATTTGCTAAAAAGTACATCGATGCTGGTAAAAATTTTTGGAATAAAATTATTTTCATAGATGAAAGTAAATATAACATATTCGGATCCGAGGGACGTCATCGGGTATGGAGAAAAAAGGGCGAATCGTTAAAACGAGATAAAAAAATCCGAGAGCAACGGTAAAGCATGACGGAGGGTCTGTGACGATACGGGGCTGCGTGTTGGCAAATGGGGTGGTAAATTTAGTTATAATTCCTGGAATAATGGATAAATATGTTTATCTCAACGTTTTTGAAAATGCAGAAAAATTTGGGATCAGTGGTGAATACTTTTTCTACCAGGACAACGATTTCAAGCATTCTGCACGAATGGTGCAAGAATGGTTGCTGTATAACACACCAAAGGTCCTTGAGATACCATCCCAATCGCCTGACATTAATCCCACAGAAAACCTGTGACAGACTTATTTTTTCAGATTAAATCAATAAACTGTAGTAATGTAACTTTAATATTTGTTGGAAATATTCCACGAGGAATATTCTGACAAAAATTAATTCCTTTCTTTTCTTGATATCTAACCAAGTTCTCTGCAGCTTGTACCTTTTTGTATATACAGTATGTTTATGCAAGGGGAGATAAGCGCGCCGGGGAACGCAAGGATCTTCATTCTTAGTTTAGTTCTGAGACAGCAGTTGATCTGGTGATATCGTTCTCCGACTTCTATCTTGTACAGATGCGACTCCGATATTTTGGGTCATTATCCTCTTGTAAAATTCATGACCTTCCAGTTTAATTAAACCAGCGTTTTACTGACATTAGAACATCCTTTTAATATATTTTTAACATTTTCTTTGTATTTAAATTGTTTCTGAATACGCATAAAGAGCCGAAGCTCCGTGCGTTGAAGCAACTCCAAATATGGATCTTTATTGGGTGTTTCACGCTTCTCTGAATACGTCTGAATAAAAGTTTGCCTTAAGGAGACCACATCCAAAAAGAAGATTCATCGCTAAATATTATATCGCTGCAATCACACTTGATATTCTCATAAACCCACGCCAGATGATTTTTTATATATATATATATGTGTGTGTGTGTGTGTGTGTGCGCGCGCGCCCTCCAAGGCCCTCCAAACGGGCCTTTAATGTTATTAAATGCATATTTGCAGTTAAACCGTGATTTAGGATGCCATCGACACTGTTTGTTTCTCGATATCTTTTCACCCACTTCTTAACAAATTTCTGAGACTTGTGCAAAACTTTTGCAGCACTGATACAATTCATTTTGAACCCTTTTGGCTAGGAACATAGAAAAACCGTTTCCAACCATTTAGGGTAGGCAGCACGCATTTCCAAAGCTCTGTTCATTATAATGATTTAAACGAAACTACATCATATATATGTATATATGTTTAGATTATATGTATATATTTAGATTATCACCACTTCACCCTCTTCAAGTATCAACTTTTATAGATATTGTACGCTCTTGCTAGACAGACTGTATGCCTTATACGTATAGATCTATGAATACTTTTGCTGTTTACTGTATTATTAATACGATATGATAATTGTTTATGATACGCGTGAAAAAAATGCTGTAATAGCTAAGATCTACCGAGTTCAGTATCCTGCATTGGGTATAGCATTTTCTTAAAAGATTATTAATTTGAAAATATCTCAGTAATTATTCATTTTAACACGTTAAGCGTCACGTCAGTCCATGCGGACCGATACTGAACTTTTCGTTTAGGCGTCATTGATTCCTAAGGATCGGCGGTATCGAGTTAAAAAAAAAAAAATATCTTATAATTCATAACGGGTTTTACTAAAATATGTTAAACAAAAATATGATTTTACTTTGTACAAAATCAGCGTAGTGCTTAACGTGTTAAGTCCCACTTTGTATAATACTTTTTTTGCGTAGTCTCGTAACGAATAACTTACAAGTTCTTTTAAGTCGTGTTAGGAGACTCACCCTTTACATTCTCAAAAATATGAATTTGCATAAAAATCCGCGGTTTACTTATAGATCACCATTCAAGTTGCTGTATTAATCAAAATGCGCCTCTTCTAATGCAAATTATTAAGCCTGGATATTAAAAATTGATTATTTAATAATTGATTTTCAGCGACTCGAAGTTTGCATATATTTTGGATAAAATCTCCGAGGTTTCTTCACGACTTAAAGATGTTGCAATTCTGAATCAATGCATGGAAGATTTGTGTGAATTGCGGAAAAGGTTGGACGTTGATAAAGTTAAAACGATCGATAAAACAATTGGATGGATATTATTGAATAATTTTAATGATCTACATAAATATAAAGATTTATTAGAAAGTGTTTTTAAATCTGTAATCGATGATCTCGATGTGGACGATCAAAGAAATTTTTATAGAAAATATTTGAGAATACTGTACGACAAAAATGAAGTAATTGTTTTAACAAAAGAAGCTACAAAGATGCATCAGAAATTTTCACAAAATACATTACCCTTGGGTAAGTGTTAGAAATTATACTTATTTCTTTTAACAATTAGTTTAGGATAATAATTAGACTCTAGACGTTTATGTAGGAAAAAATATGCAAATATGCAAATATGCAAATATACACAAAATATTTGGGATGTTAGGTATTAACATATTCGTTTTTACAAATTCTTTTACTGGAAAATTCTAATGTTTAATTTTCTCCCAAATTTTAAACAATTAATGATTATAAGCACCATATCAAAAAGCAATGTTTCTTCTATTTATACAAATTTAAATAACAGACCTTTTTCTGTATTCAGTTATAGACTTTTGAAAATTATGCAATTATTGTGATAGTCATATTGTGAAGCCATCATGTTTTTTAAGTAATATCTTATAATTATTCTACATTTATTATAAATGTATCAGAAACATATATTTGTAATAAATAAAGAAAGAAGATAAGATTTAATTTGAGAAGAATCGTAAGTATCTGTATATGTTTCAAACAAAGTGAAAGATCCGGAAAGAGGTGATTCCTGAGATGATTTAAACCAACTTTTTTTTTGTGAAAATGTTAAATTCGGCTTTATTAACGAGTTATTAACGAAAAATACTGATCAATTACAAAGCGAAAAAGGCGGTTGGCTGCCAGCGATAGCGTTGGTTCCGCGCCGCGTTTGTGTCTCGTCGAACAAGTTAGAATTTATCGAAGCAACCGTTGACGACTATTGAAACTCAATCTACGGTAGTGATGACAGAAATTGCACCACCTTTCTCTACCGTACGAATGCTTTTCCAATACTGACAATCATACATAAACTGTAAAACAATTGACGTATTAAGTTGGCCAATATTGGATAATTGTCTTACAACACTTTGAAATGCAACAAAATTTAGTTCAAATCTTAAAAACAAAAAATGACTTAGCAGTTCAAATGGACAAATACATTATAGAATAAAAGTACTTCCTTTTATAATAAAAAAGATTGCTTTCTATATACATATTAAAATTGCGCAAACTTTTTGAGTAACTTGAAGCAATATAATGCAGCCCTATAGTATAAGATTATTTAAAACTATCAAAAACGTTCATACAAAGTTTGCAGTGTATCTAAATATTCAACGAATTGTTCTTCAGAACTGGTGCAATATTATTAGCCACCACTGTATTTGTTCTACACGAATAACAATTGGGTCGACTTTACCTCTGGGAACCCAATTTTTTTGATCGAATTTTATATGTACCTAAAGTACTTATTGAATGGAACAGATCGATACCAGTTTTAAGTTTAGTAATCTTCCGGTTCAAAAGTAATTAATTTCATCTTGTTTTCCAAGGATGCATTGCGTCACAATGCTATCGGACGCCAATCAACGCCAACCGTTGTTAGTAAGAACCAATGAAAGCTTAACATGAACCAACACATGTTCCATATAGCCATTTAAAAGAAATATAGGTAGAAGATAATATATTATATGAAATAAAAAATATATAAAATACAAAGTAAATATTAAAAATATAATAGAAAGGTATATACTAAATACAAAAACACAAAAACAGTGAGAATAACTATAAGAATAGTAAAAAAAGAACCAAAAGAATACAAAACACGTCGAATGATAAAAGACCACTAAAAAATAATGAATAAAAATAATATTTTTATTTACGACTTGTACTTTTTTCACAGCAACAGTCATAGCAGGTCAGGATTGCCAGAAATAGGGGAGTTTTGTTGACATTGAGAGCGTAGTAGAGAGATAATTTCTTATCGGTTCTTACTATCAGCGGTTGGCGTTGATCGGCGTTGGTCAAAGTTGTGACGTAATACACCCTTAGAAAACACATTGAAATTAATAATTATTGAACGAAAAGATTTCTAAACATAAAACTGGTATCGTTCAATTCTATTCAATAAGTAGTTTAAGTACATATAAAATTCGATCAAAAAAATTGGATTCCCAAAGATAAAGTCTACATTAACAATTAATTAGTTTATTTTATATAACTTTCGTTCAACACTTGAGACATTCTGAGTTGCTTGACAAGACACAAGCGCGACATGGAGCTAACGCTACTGCTGGCGGCCAGCTACTTTACTCGTTCTTCGATCGGTCAGTGTTTTTCGTTAGTAACTCGTTAACAAAGCCAAATTTAACATTTTTGCGAAGGAAGAAGTTTCTCGAAATCGTCTCAGGAATCGTCCCTTAAAGGGACTTACAGACCTTTTATGACACTTTGTGTAAGAGTTCAAAATTCATAAAATTTACGCAAACAATTATATTTTATTTATTTTCACTAATACTAATTACACATCTGTTTATTCTCTCAACCCTTTGCACTCCTAAACATTTTTAAGTTTCAATGAACTACTGTGAAAACTTAAAGTGTTCTTATTGTTGCAATTTATTCGTAAAAATACAAATTATATAGCGTGTTTAACAAATAATAACATTTATATATATATATGTAAGCCACGAATTAAGGGACTTAAATGGAGTGGAGCTTTAGGTAATTAATCAACGCTTGTATGATGCAGTAAACAACTGTAATATTTAAAATATATACAATTTAGCAAAAACCAATAAAATATTACATTGCACGAACACATTTACACTAACCTGAATATATACAATTGCCGATAGCAAACCTCTATAAAACTCGGTACAATAACATCACTCAATAACGATGCTAGCCGCTCGGGATCTTATTCCATACTCACTCTGGGTTGAAAGTCAACCCGTGACAAAGTCAAGCTTGATAACACACACAAGTTTACATATATAAGGCAATCACTGAATATATTAAAGAAGAAAAATTATAATCTATCGTGATTATGTATTAAAAAGGAGAAAGTATAGCGACGGTATATATGTCTGTATTATTCGGCTTCGGATTTAAAACTGTTTTTAGCGAAGAATTGCCGTATCTGTTCGCGGTCCTTATTTCCAACGGGACTGCGAAAAAAGTTTTCAAGTAATACAAGTGTCGTTAAACTCTGACGAATCTACTGTTTACGAGTTTAAATTTATCAGAGTCGTTGAACTCTAACACTTTTGAAAAGAAAAAAGAAAATGATAAATATTTACGAATTTTTATTTATGTTTCTTTTTTTTTTTTTTTTTTTTTTCAAGCTTAAGTTGAA
>SMSQ01026053.1:113986-133889 GCA_019453375.1 Ctenoplectra terminalis
TATTTGTTCCACACGAATAACAATTAATTAGTTTATTCGATATAACTTTTGTTTAACATTCGTCAACAGTCGCTTGGATATATCCTGAGTTGCTCGTAGAAACACAAGCCCGTCGTGGAATCCAACGCTCCCGCTGACGCCCAGCCGTCTTACTCGCTGCTCTGTGATTGGTCACTGTTTTTCGTTAATATGTAACTCGTTAACAAAGCCGAATTTGACATTTTCGCAAAGGAAAAAGTTGTTTCGAATCACCCCAGGAACAACCCCTTAAATGGACTTACACCCTTTTTGGGACACCCTGTATATTATACAAAGGTGTTCCTTCCGATCCTATACTTGCAATAGGTTATGAGCCCAGCTCAGAAACACGAACAGCAAGTAAAGTTCGGGAATCGCGATCTAGTGCTGCACGGGTATCGATATTAAAACCGCGTTGAAGAAACACGTACGTGCGGAACATTTTCGAACGTGTCCATTGTGCGCCTGTGAAAGAACATTTAGTGAGACCAAATAATTAAACATGCGTCAGACTGTGAAAATTCCACCGTTTTCGAAGGACAATTACAATACATGGAAAATTCACGCAAAAGCCGTGTTAGTGAAAAACGGTACATGAGAATATGTCTGTGGTAAAAAAGAAAAGAAAAAAAAAAAAAAAAAAATAACCCACTGGCTATACAGAAAACGATGCATGGTCGGCAGCAGACGAGATAGCAATATCGGATATCATACTTACTATGGAAGCCGACCAGCTGAAACATGTGAGTGGATGTAAAACCTTGTGTGAGATGTGAAACAAATTAAAAAATATGTATGAATCAGAAGGCCCGACGCGTAAAACGATGTTGCTTGAGAAGCTGATTCATCACAAAATGGAAGAAACGCAAGATATGGGGGATCACGTGTCAAAGTTTTTCGATACTGTGAATAAACTATAATCTATGGATATCAACATTCCACAAAAAATAAGAGTGATTCTTCTACTATCGAGTGTCCCGAAGTTTTACGAACCTTTAAGAATAGCCATTAAATATCGAAAAGAATTGCCAACGTCGAAAGAGTTTAAAATAAAATTACTGGACGAATATCAAGGGAGGAAACGTTCGACTGATAGGGAAAATTCTGAAGCGATGTTAGTTTGGAAACACCGAAAAGGTAATATCGAGAAGAAAAAGGAGAAACCGAATCAGGGCAAAACCACTGAAAAATTGAAGTGCTATCGTTGTCGAAAACCTGGTCATTTTGCGAAACAATGTAGATCGAAACTACCAGAAAATAGATCCGAGATTTCGAAAAGGGTCGAAGTAGGAATAGAAGCTGTAACAGAATATGAAGATAAATAGTGTTTGGAATCAGGTGCATCGTCTCACGTGTGTACAGAGAAAATAAAATTCCGAAATATCGGTAAAAACAAAATCGATAATCTGAAACTCGCAAATGACGACTCAACGTCAATCGAAGGAATAGAACAATGTTGTTGAAATTACTCCAAATAAAAATATTACAGCCAAGCTTGAAGATACACTATGGGTATCGAAACTCTACAGTTTAAAAAATAACTGATCACGGATTGGAAGTTACATTCCGTTGAGATGAAGCAGTTGTTTCGAACCTGATGACTGGAGTGAAAATCATGACAGCGAAAAGAAACAAATATCTCTATTTTATAAAGAAAAGTAGCGAAGAGGCTACGACCGCTCAGGAAAATATGTCAGCGTTACAAGAATGGTATTACAAAATTGGACACCTAAACGAACGTGATCTCAGAGATATACTGCGACATGAAAAGGTTTATAGAATTAAAATAAAAAATGATGAGAAATTTCAAATATGTGAAATTTGCATTAAGAGGAAGCAGTCACAGGTGCCATTTTTTACGTCATGTTCGAAATCACAGGTACTTATAGACTTGGTTCATACCGATATTTGTGGACTAACGAGGCATGAGTCGATTAGAGGATCGAAACATTTCGTAACTTTCATAGACAATAAATCGAAATGGTGCGAAGTTTACTTTCTAAAAGATAAAAGTGAAGTTTTCGACAAATTTTTGGAGTTCAAGTCTAAAGTTGAGAAACAAATAGAAAGAAAAATAAAGCAATAAGATTTGAGATCCGACGATGGAAGAGAATATTGCGGTCGAAAATTTGAAGACTATCTGAAAAAGGAGGGCATTCAGCATGTTAACTACTTGCTATATAGGTTCTCGATTTATCTAGGTTACTCTGTGGTTCTGGGATAAATATCGAGCCGATCAACTCGGTCCTCTTGTCAGAAGGTTCGTCACCTTTCCCACTTAGCGACCAGATCCTTGGAGGAAACCCAGGAAACCCTTATCTCTCGTCCACAATGGGACGATGCAACAGCATGCACCTTGGCCATCGGCCCTTGGCGGGCGTTACTTTGAAGCTAACAAAGGAAACCCCGGGCTCTTCGCCGTCAAACCGAAATCATAACGTCTGCGACTCTTAAAAAGTGTCGTGTCTCCAATGTATCGGTCATTTCCCAACCTCGATCCGCTGACAGATATACGATTCGAAGCATCGATATCTTAGAACCCTTGAGAAATATACGTCAACGTTCGAACTAATAAATGACAAAAATACGGCCTATCTGACCTGCTTCACGTTCTCGGGAAGTATCAAGATATTAAGACTTGTCTTGTTATTGCTTTCGTTTTCCGCCCCACTTCCTTTTAACTATTTTTCTGCAAATACCTGTAGCACTGCCCCGTAACCAACCTTTCTGGTAGGGTAGTAAACGCAGAGCGTCCCGATAGCCCATCTTTTGCTAGCAGACGCAAGGCGTCCCAATAACCGATCTGTTGCTAGTGGTAGACGCAAGGCATCCCAATAGCCAATCACGTGTCTTAATTAAAAGGAAAAGGAAAAGGAAAAGTAAACTACAAATAAAAAAGGGAACGAATGGACATTGACAGGCGGAACATTAAATGGAAAAAAAAAAAAACTGCTTACACTTGGCCTATTCACCTATTCTGTATACGTTTATTCAGATTATAATTTTCGTTTCTCTTATTCCATTACAACTTTTACATTTGCGTTCTCATTCTCACTATCATCCACTCTCCCTTTCATAGATGTAATCTATCGTTGGGTGCCACTTGTGGCCTCCCAGATTCGCCAAGTATTTTATACCGATCATTCGGCATGATTTTGGTGATCACGAATGGTCCTACAAATTTTTTATCCAATTTTTTCCCTCGTTGCGAGGGAAAGCCGGCTTAATGAATACGGTAACATTAACTTTATAATCTACATTATTTTTACGTTTTTTGTTAAAATTTTCGTTTTGTTTCTCTGCATTTTTTAACAATCTTTTCGAGGCAATTTCCCTATCCCGAATTAAATCTATCTTATTATTTAACCGAGGTAGTTCCGCTTCGATAAGCAAAACATCTCCCGCCCGACGATTTGTACCAAATAACAAATAAGCCAGCGTAAATCCAGTAGCTGACTGTTTGGCGATATTTAGGGATTTTTGTATTTTACTCAGTTTGTTCGGCCATTCCGATGCTTTCGTAACTTCCGCGGTTAATAAGTTTGTGACCGTGATCACATAACGCTCGGCTTGCCCATCCGCGCGTGGTGCGCCTGTAGCGATTAAATGTAACTCTATATTTTGTTTTTTCAACCATTATTGCAATGGTTTGTATGTAAAATTTGTACCCCGGTCAAAAATTACCACTCGCAGCCTATCAAAAAGGGTCAATGATTCTTTAAATATTTGCAACGTCTCTGCGCCACTTAATGATTGTAAGGAAACCAACTGTAAGTACTTAGTGAAGGCACCCGCTATCGGTAAAATATGCTGGTACCTTTCCTTACTCTGAGTAAAAGGACCGACGCAATCACAGTGTATCGTGTCAAAGGGAATCGATCTTTTATGGCTCGAATGCAATGCTCCTTGTTGCGATCCTGTGTGCCGTTTTGTTACCACGTACATAAGGCAATGCTTAACATATTTCTGCACGAACGACCTCACACGCGGAAACCAGAATTTGCGAGCTATGCAATCATATGTCTTGTCATGCCTCACACGACTGTTCTCATCGTGATAAAGACGCAGTAGAGCAATCCGGTATCCCTTCGGTATATAAAATCGCGAAAGTCACTCAATATTTCTCGACATAAAAAACCTTCCAGCATACAAAAATCGCTACAGACCGCATCTGGCCCTTCCACTCGTTGGATCAGTCTGGACCTCCTCGTCATTCTTTTGAGCGACCTTAATCCAAGAGTCTGTTGAAATTAATTGCTTATTTAGCCGAGGGGCCGCAATATGTGTTCCCTTCGGGGGATTTCTGCTCAAAAATATGCTCCCGTAACCGAGTAGACTGGCGTCCGTATGCAATTCTGTTTCTCTAATGGTTCTGAAATCAAACAATCTATCGCATATTGACGAGCTTCGCTTTGCTCGCGCCCTCACACTCGGGGAACATTATTTTTTCATAAATTGTCGAACTTGCTTATCGTTTATTACATCCGAAGACACAGGTGAGTCTACTAGGGCTTTTGTCTTCCTCCTTCCTTGTCGGATACCTTCGGCAGAGATTTCACGCCCCGGATAATCGATGGTCGTTTAAAAAAATTTATATTTGTTAACATTTATCGAGAAGCCAGCCTTATCCAATGCACCTAGCATGCTATCCAAATGTTTCAACCCTTTTTCTATCGTCTGTGAAGGAATGATGACATCATCAATATACACTACCGCTATAGAAAATCGAAGGTTTCCCAATGCTGCGTGCATACAACGCTGGAACGTAGAAGACGGAACATTGGTCAACCCGAAAGGCATGCGAAGATATTCATATTGACCATGTGGGATAACAAATGCCGTCTTGTCTATTGAATCGGCCTCAATTTCAATTTGATGGAAACCAGATGTCATATCCAGCGTGGTGAAATATTTCCCTTTCCCTAATCGGTCCAACTGATCCTCTATCAGCGGTAATAGGTAACTATCCCTACCGCCATAAAAATATCTAAATGGTGAAATTCCTCATAAAGAATGGACAAGAAAGGTTCCAACTGTGGCACATTTCGCGTACAGATTAGACAAGACAGTTTAGGGAAAATTTGATCGGAAATCGATCAATTGTATACTAGTTGGCTACTGAACAGAATTCAAAGTCTATCTATCGGTTGTGGAATCCAAAATCACGGAAAATACGTCGAAGCCGTGATGTAAAATTTGTTAATAAATTAAAAATGTCTGGTAATTTTCGGGACTCCATCAATGAAGATATTTTGAACGAGTTGGATAATGAAGTTGAACTTGAAGTGCAAAATAATCCATGAATTGGTATAACAGAGCCCACAATACAGCCAACAAGAAGAGCTGCAGGCCGTCCGAGGAAAGCCTAGACTGGAAAAAGGGGAAAACCCAGAAAACTGTCCCATCTGGTCTCCGCGGAACAGTATCGAGAACAAGGATCTGCAAATTCGGACTGCGAAGAACAAGTACGTGATGCATTAATATCGGCACATGCTAATAAATGGAAAGAAGCAATGAGACGTGAGTACTTTGCTCTAATTCGAAACGGCACGTGGACTCTGGTAGATAGACCTCAAAATACGAAAGTAGTTGATTGTAAATGAGTACTAAGAACTAAATATAGGTCGAATGGAAACGTCGAAAGGCGGAAGGCCCGATTGGTGGCGAAATGCTTCTCACAGGTATCCGGGATCGATTTTAATGAAACTTTCTCTGTAGTCAGAATGTCATCTATTATGGGTCTATGATGGGTCTTGCTGTCGAATACGGACTTAAGGTTCGCCAGTATGATTTCATAAATGCTTACCTAAACAGAGATTTGGAAGAAGCGATCTTGGTGGAACTTTCCGAACAACTACCGTCGATGTTGGATTAAAAGAAACTTCATTAGATACGAGAAAATCAAGTTTGTTTGCTGAAGAAAGCATTGTATGATTTGATGCAATCGGGCCGGAAGTTGTATCAAAAATTTGACTTAAAATTACGCGAATTGCTGATGAAACCGTTAAATACTGATCGATGAATATATATACAGAGTGTCCCAGAAGATCAGTAAGTCCGTTTAACCGGTAATTCCTGAGGTAATTCTAAGAAACATTTTCTTTTACGAAAATGTCAAATTTGGCTTTGTTAACGAGTTATTAACGAAAAATATCGACCAATCACAGAGCGAGGAAGACGACCGGCCACCAACGAAAGCGTTGTCTCCGTGCCGCGCTTGACTTCAACGAATAACTCAGAATGTATCGAGAAATTAAATTAAACTTACCCAATCAGAAAAAAATTCGCCCGCTGCTTAAAAATATAGGTCATTGTGTTACTGCACCGATCTTGATCCTTGACGACCGATATGTACGTTGACCACACCGTACATCCCTAAACGTTCGATAGTGTCGTATATCTGCGATCCAGCTGTTCGATACGCCGTAAATCATTTCGTCCGAGGCAGCAAAAGAGGCAATATATATCCGAAGTTTTCTGGTAGAGATTATTGGCGAAATAAATACCACCACGATACTCAGTGATAATCAAAGTGCTGGTCAAATGGCGAGGAACGTGGTTGATCATGAGCGGACGACACATATTGATATGACACAATTTCGTCCGTAATGCGGTACAAAGAGAAATCGGCATCAACTACCTACCATCGACCGAGATGCCAGCTAATGTTCTCACCAAGGGTTTAAGCGGACAGAAACATAATCTTTTTAAATCTATGGGACTTGTAGATAATGATATTTAAATATGACAAAGGGAATGTAATTCTTATGGGGAGAGGAGGAGGAGGAGGGGGGGGGGGAGGGGTTGAAGATATAAGAGATCAATGTCTCTTCCGTTGGATGGCGATAGTATCCGTTTTTCTTGCCATGCGTTTTGAGAGGTATTTGCTTGATGAGGTCAGTACAGTTCTCTCTGCCATCGTGCTCTCGTTAATCCTCTTTATTACAACACGATTTATATATTAACACAAAGGTGTTCCTTCCGATCCTATACCTCCAACAATTACTTTTGACAATGTTTGCAGTTCGCAATTATTATTTTTATTAAGTAGCTCATATCTGTTTGAAGTTGGTGTTGGTACAGGATCTTCGAACCATTCCGATTTCTTATTCGTTTGGTCTTTCGGACTTGGTGATTTGTTGGATAATTTTATTTTTAATTCTTCTTTTTTGTTTCTTATAGAGCTAGGTCTGATTCAAATGAACTAGAATTTTCTCTCAGTTCCATGGGGACAACTGTTTTTAACGTTTTTTGTTTTTCTATTTGCAACTGTTTAATAATTGACTATGAGATTTGTGAAGCAGCGATGTATTGAGATTTGTTTATGTTTACTTTATCGTAGCACACTTGTCACTCGATTGTACGTCAGTACATAAAGACAGCTCGCGAGCAACTGATATAAACAATATATGATAAATTTATTCATCGGTATATATAAATATTAACATGTTTGTGAAATTTATGCTTAGCACTTGAAGATACATCCTTCAACAAAGTTGGAACTTGTTCGTGCACGCATCATTGTACTCTTGAATCAATCGGAAGAGATATCCACTACGCTAAACAATTTGGAATCAAAGAGTGAGATTAAAGCTGAAGCCAACATTCTTCGAGCACTGTATTTAAAACATAATAAACGACTCGAGGAAGCAATGAACATCCTCGATTCTGCATTAGAAACTTCCGAGGCGTGGTTACTTCTTGGTACGATTTATTGGGAAATGGCTGAATATAATTACAGTTTGATGGCTTTCCTGAATGGAATAAAATCTGATCGTTATAATTGGAAGTGTCTTGTTTATCTGGGACATTATTATCGCGAATATGGTAACGACGTAGAACGTTCTAGAAGATGTTATCAAACAGCGCTACAAATTAATCCTAATTCGGAAGAAGCTGGTATTGGTTTAAGTACTGCTTATAGACTTCTCAAAAATCAAGTAAGCACAGATAAAATGATTTTATTATTTAGTACAAGTTAATCAGTTAAATTCTTTCGAAATTCACTATTTAATCACACGTGATTTTTTGTTGTCAGTCGTGTCGATAGGTTCTCCTTTTAGCCCTTTTCACACCTTCGCTCTTTTATTCTTTTTTTCTGTCTTAATTACTTATTAATTACAAGTCTATTACACTGCTCGTCATAATTATATTAGAGTTTTTATTTAAATATAAAGTTTGTAAAAGTTTAATTATTATGAATAAGGTTTAAGTGAGCGATTATAACGCGCATAAATATATAATCAGTCTCACACCAATTCTCTAACTACACAACAACACACTCGCTCGACGCTCTGTTCAACACTACCCTCTTTTCCATAACGGAAAACCCTTGCAAGTCCCTTTTTCTCCCTCCTTCGCACTCTTATAACCTTGCCCACGCATCTACCCATCATCCGTCCGTTGGGTCTGGTCTTCGTTCGTTAACGCTTTCTATTGCCCTCCATAAACTAAAGATCCTTAAAACTACGACACTACAGTACGCAAAACATTGTTGTTTAAAATAAATAGGATAAACCTGGTTTTCGACCGAATAAAATAGTTTTAGTTCATTGTAAAGCAATAATACAACGTTTGCTCATTACTATAATTACGGATACGATGAATAATATTAAAAATACAATTTTGAATACTGTTTACTGAGTTTTGAAACGTATTTACAGATAGTTTACATCACCCTTGTGTTATCGCTACAATGAAATAAAACTATTTTATTCGTTCAAGTACACAATAATTAATGAAGCGCTAGAAAACTACATTTATTCTATTATTTTAAACAACGACGCTATACATACGAATTTTTTTTCAAAATCATCATTTTTATCAATATTTTAATAAATTAGATCGATTCCATTCGTCAGAAATATGTGGAAAGTCTGTGATATATTATATGTTAACACTTCGCATTCCTTAATTTTTTTAAATTTCACAGGACTAATGTAGAAATTTAAAGTGTTGTTTTTGCAAGAAAACAAATTTTTTTATTTATCTAACTAATTCGTTTCGGTTTAAAATTAATTGGTTTAAAATAGAAAATACAAAATTTAATTTAAAACTTAACTTCTGAAGTTAATTATACGTGTCACCGCTACTCGAGTGCAAAGAGTTAACTTTTATATTAAATTTTGTATTTTCATCAATTCGAACACTTCTTTTATTTTAAAATAAAGTAAATCAATAAGATAAATAAAAAAAATCGTAAATACTTATATTTTTATTTTTTTTCTTTCCAAAAGAACACTTCAACCCTTTGCACTCCTANCATAACGGAAAACCCTTGCAAGTCCCTTTTTCTCCCTCCTTCGCACTCTTATAACCTTGCCCACGCATCTACCCATCATCCGTCCGTTGGGTCTGGTCTTCGTTCGTTAACGCTTTCTATTGCCCTCCATAAACTAAAGATCCTTAAAACTACGACACTACAGTACGCAAAACATTGTTGTTTAAAATAAATAGGATAAACCTGGTTTTCGACCGAATAAAATAGTTTTAGTTCATTGTAAAGCAATAATACAACGTTTGCTCATTACTATAATTACGGATACGATGAATAATATTAAAAATACAATTTTGAATACTGTTTACTGAGTTTTGAAACGTATTTACAGATAGTTTACATCACCCTTGTGTTATCGCTACAATGAAATAAAACTATTTTATTCGTTCAAGTACACAATAATTAATGAAGCGCTAGAAAACTACATTTATTCTATTATTTTAAACAACGACGCTATACATACGAATTTTTTTTCAAAATCATCATTTTTATCAATATTTTAATAAATTAGATCGATTCCATTCGTCAGAAATATGTGGAAAGTCTGTGATATATTATATGTTAACACTTCGCATTCCTTAATTTTTTTAAATTTCACAGGACTAATGTAGAAATTTAAAGTGTTGTTTTTGCAAGAAAACAAATTTTTTTATTTATCTAACTAATTCGTTTCGGTTTAAAATTAATTGGTTTAAAATAGAAAATACAAAATTTAATTTAAAACTTAACTTCTGAAGTTAATTATACGTGTCACCGCTACTCGAGTGCAAAGAGTTAACTTTTATATTAAATTTTGTATTTTCATCAATTCGAACACTTCTTTTATTTTAAAATAAAGTAAATCAATAAGATAAATAAAAAAAATCGTAAATACTTATATTTTTATTTTTTTTCTTTCCAAAAGAACACTTCACCCTTTGCACTCCTAAATTTTTTAAAGTTTCAGAGGGCTGTTATGAAAACTTAAAAAAAAAAAGAATATTACATACGTTTACGATTTTTATTTTACCGTAAGACATACTACTGAGATTTCACTATTTATTAATCAATTGCTTATTTCAGAATGCGAACATAAAATTATTGCAAACTTTAACCGCACAAGAAAGTGGTCCTAAATGGGCATGGTTACAACTCGGCTTGCAATATCTTGACCAAGGAAATGCGGTGCAAGCTATCAAGGCGTTCCAGCATGTTATTCGAGCTGACCCTGACGATAGGTAATACACTTAGCAACGATTAGGTGTCACACTCCTAAATATTGCTGTTTCTTCAATATGTGATAAAATTCGACTTTGGTGGTTGTTTCCATCGGCGGATTTAATCAAACTTCAACTTTGTGCGTTTCATTGACGCCGCTGTGGCGACAGGCGAATTTTTTTTAGAAGTTAAGATTCTCACTTGCCATTTGGATCAGTAAAGCAATTCGAATGGCGAGTTATCAATAGATATTCTTAATCTTTACATTTTAGACGTTCGAATCTATGTGCACTTTGTAATACAGCACTGTGTTTAAAATTATTATTTTAAATTTTGTCTGTTTTCAGTAGTTAAAAAAATTGAACTGAACGATCAGATTAACAGCAACGAGAATGAGTTTTATTTTAAGCTGCTTAGAGACCACGTTTATAACGTTACAAATGAAACGTTTGAATATAGTCAAATAAGTAACAGCGATGAAGACAGTGATCGAGTAATTGATCTAACAAGGGATATCACTCAAATAACACACGCCGATTTTGATGAAATTTTGATATGTTATACAACCCAAAGAAATATTTGACACGTATTTTTTTCTTCTTCTTTTTATCTGCAATCATCCATGTCGAAGGCCTGAAAACAGCCCCTCAAAGTTGGGTTAAAAATCATATTTTTGCGAATATCTCGGAAACTATTTAGCGTAGAGAAAAAATTCGAAATACAAATTCTCTGTACCTAGGTGCAGATAATTGATTATGGATTAATGATTGTATTTTAATAATTGTGTCTTGTGAATTTTACAAAAACATAATTATATAGAGTTTTTATTTAAATATACAGTTCGTAAAAATTTAATTATTAAAAATAAGGTTTAGGTGAGCGACTGTGACGCGCATAAATATATGTAGGATTGCAAAACGCGAGCACAAAAGTTTCACACGCTATTCCGTATCCGTTCCACGGTCTCCCAACGACTGTACCTAATTTCTTTCGCTCGCGTCTCCACCTCGCTTGTGGCGTCGTCCGCTCGGTTCTTTTCCACCTTCTCTCGCTCGTCCGACCCCACATATATAATCAGTCTCGCACCAATTCTCTAACTACACAACAACACACTCGCTCGACGCTCTGTTCAACACTGCTCTACACTTTGTTCAACACTCTCTACTATCTTAGTTAAACACTGCTCTGCGCTCTGTTCAACACTCTCTACCAATAATCCAATCTGCTCGACGTTCTTTTCCACACTCCCTTCTTTTCCGTAACGTAAAACCCTCGCAAGTCCCTTTTCTCCCTCCTTCGCACTCCTATAACCTTGCCCATGCATTGACCCATTGTCCGTTCGTTGCGTCTGGTCTTCGTCCGTTAACGTTTTCTATTGCCCTCCATAAACTAAAGATCCTTAAAACTACGATACTACAATTATTCTTGAAATAAAAATCACGATGCATTATAGCTTTTTCGTTATTTTTATAGCTATTATATTCTTATTAACGGAAAACAACTCAGAACGAACAATCACTTTTACTTGAAAGAAATCGTAATCACGGTTACGGGGAGACAACGCTTCGCATGAGCATAGCTGCCGCCGTTACGTCTTCCGTACGAGGATTATAATATCGGGTATTTTTACGTACTATTTTAATTACTCGACTCCAGAAACCATTTACCATGTGTGATATAAGTTAATTGACAAAATATTATGCATAAAAATCGATCATGCACCCAGAAAGAGCTGTCCGTTGCGAATCGTGGGTATAACTTCGAACGAAATAATATATATTTATAAAGGTGAAACTAAAAGTTCCAATTTACCCCTATTTTTTGTTTATACCTATAGTTTGTGTGTACAAATTTTTATGAAAATACTTAAATGTTTTATAAAAGAAATTTGCAAATTAATGTTAATTTATAAAAGATCGTGTTTAAACAAACGAATTTCTTGAAAATTTGCTTTTACCATATAATTGGTCTTTCAAAACCACACAATTTGAATTTTGAATTTTTTCTCTACACCAAATAGTTTTCGAGATATTCGAAAAAATGTGATTTTTAACCCAACTTTGAGTTTTGGCTGTTTTCACCCCTTCAACATGGATGATTGCAAATAAAAAAAGAATACGTGTCAAGTATTTTTTTGGGCTGTATAACATATCAAAATTTCATCAAAATCGGCGTGTATCATTTGGGTGATGTCCCTTGTAAGAAAAACTAAAAATATATTTTTGCGAGAGTCTTCTTGAGGGACTGAAAATGCATTTTGTAGAATGCTTCTTAAAGTATCACAGAAAGCAAAATTGTAAAGTTTAGTATTCAATATTAGATCTTGTATAATGCTGTTAGGAGCCGGAGGAGGTGGGTAGCGTAGCCAGGTTTCTTTGGTTGATGGAGTTTGTTAGTATAGACTGGCCCAGTGCGTTCGTTAGTACTGGAAGCCGAAAAGGATTAGGTGCGGGGACGGGTAGGTGTATTGCTAACGTCGGGAGATTAATTTACAAAGTAATTCTTGTTAAAATTCTCGGTTATCACGCTACTGAAATAACGGGAGCTCGGAGAGTTGAATCAATATAGTGGTGGACAATAAAATTTCACCGCTTCCGAATAACACGGTTCGCCAAATATTTATAAATACTGCAAACTTTGTACGAACGTGGTCTTTTAATAGTTTTGAATAATTTGATGCGATAGGGCTGCATTATACTGCTTTAGGTTGGCTAAAAAAAGTTCAAGGGAGTTTTGGCATATAAATAAAAAGCAATTCTTTTTATTATAAAAGAAAATATTTTTATTCGATAATGTATGGTCCATTTGGAACGCTTAGTCACTTTTCCTTTTTAAGATTCGAACTGAATTTAGTTGCATTTCAAAACCCTGGAAGACAATTGTCGCTAAAAACCGCACGAACTTATTGTTTCACAGTTATGTATGATTGTCAGTTTTGGAAAAAGTGGGGCAATGTTTTTGGCCATTGCTTTAGATCGAGCTTTTGTAGATTGAGATGCGTTCCGACTTGTTCGTCAAGGCACAATCGCAGCTCGGAGCCAACGCTACCGCTGGCAGTCAGCCGTCTTACGCGCTCTGTAATTGTTCAGTGTTTCTCGTCAATAACTCGTTAATGAAGTTGAATTTGACATTTTCGCAAACGAAAAGTTGCTTTAAATCATTTGAGGAATCATTCCTTAAAGAGATTTGCAAACGGCACAAAAACATGCATAAATTTCAATCGAACGATTAATTGCCAAGAAAACATTGGTTGTTGGCAGGATGTCTAATTTCGAAATGGCGGCTCAGAAATCACACTTAAAACAATTTTTATAAACTATACGAATATGGTTTTCGTGGTACATAAGGATTCTTAAAATAAATTACTTTCGAAGAAAAGTTTGCGAAAATCCACGAAAGAACGAACTTGAAAAAAAAAGGATTTACATCAGATTTTTGTCATTTCGTAATCCCGTGTTAAAATTTCAAGTCGATTGTTTCAAAATTGATGGAATTATCGAGAAGAGAAGCGCGTTCAAAGTTTGACTATTGACGCTTCGAACATTGATTTGAAGTTTTTAGAGAATATTCTTGAGGATTTCGACCTTAAGAAAATCGATTTTTTTTTAAGTTTCACAGCGGTGTTCCTCCTTAAGTTCCCCGTAGGGGGCTCCCTGTCACACTCGTAATACCTCGCATCTAAAAATATACAAAATATTTGTGTAAAACGAAAAATAATTTCACTTATACTAATTCATAATTTTTTTGCAGCCACAGTTGGGAATCATTAGCAGACGCATACTTCGTACGAGGTGCTTACACATCGGCATTGAAATCTTATCAAAGAGCATCAGAATTAAGACCAATATCGTTGTATCCAATGATACAATTGGCGAATATAAAGTTGGTTAGTTTTTTGTTTTTTTTTTATTCCTTTAAATGGAGATTTCCGTTGCAGACATTTGAAAAAATCGATTTTTTCCCCATATGTGATGTTTAATGCAACCTCCCATGCTTCTACCGAAGGTAGGATCAGCGTTAGAAATATTGCACGTGTGCACCAACTCAGAAATAATATGGCAGGCCTCGCTCCGCTTCTTACAAATCGAGTATTTTCTATCTTTGTGTATCTCATGTAAGGAAGGCTGATGAGCGAGGCGGAAAAAATTAACATAACTATCGGAAAAGAATATATTTTATTTGACTTGTTCGGGATGACATGCCAGCTAAGATTGTCGAAAATGTGATCCTTTTCCTAGGAAGTGTTCTAGGGAAAATTTTGCAACTTTTTCTCATCTATGGTTATATTTAGTTGGTACTTAACCGTATATGTATGAGTTGCTGCTTGGAAAGTTGTTTACGTTCCGTGCGTGTTAACATATTTTGCTACGCGAAGCGAAACACGACTGCCAAATTTCTCTAAAGCCACTTAATTTATGTTCAGATTCTGTGCCTATAACTGACGCTAGATACGTTTACAGTGATTTAACTGCAATTGAAAAGAAAACATTTGTATTAAGATTGATTTTTGAATTCATTAATATTGTATAAATTTATTATTAGCAAATTTCCACGAGGAAAAAGCATTTATTGATGCTTATAGAGACACGAAATGTTCTAATCGCACAATTGCAAAGTAGATTAAATAGATCACGTACTCCGGTGAATAATTACGTAAATTTATGTGAAAACTACGACGAAAATCATTTCACAGGAGGAAATCAAAAGCTGACCAAGGAACACCGTCGTTTGTTGATGACATCCACAACGAAGGAATTGAAAAATTTAGTACAACATCGCATTGAATTAGATAAGAAGTTCAATTCGGATGGGCCAGATAGTTTTGAATACTATTGATACGATTTAAGGAAGGAAGGAAGGAAACATAGGAACGAGCCATAACTTCAGTGGTGGAACATTAATGATTTGGGCGGCATTTAGAGCCAACGCAGACACCAATTTGTCGCATTACTTCAAAAATGGATTCTGTGGAATACATAGAGTTGTTAGGGGCAATTTTGATAACATTTATTCAAGAAATTGAATGCGATTACTTCATTTATCAGCATGAGAACGCTTCTGTTCATGCATCGAATCACACCAAGTAGTAATGGTTCGGTCAAATAGGTATTAGGGTGTCAATATGGCCAGCTTGTTTTCTAGACCTAAATCCGATTGAAAATTTTTTGGGAATAATTACACGAAAAGTCTATATTAATTATAAACAATACGATAACATTAACGAATTGTGGAAAGTAGTGAACGAAGCGTTGCCATCGACCCAAGAAGACACTTCGAAGCTTGATTTTATCAATGCCTAATCGTATTTTTGAAGTTATTGGAAGAAACAGCAATTCTACTAATCACTAACATTAAAATCAAAAGAAAAGTTGTTCGGTCTCGCTCTATTAGTTGCACGCCAGATGCGGGTCTGGCAATATATGGCAATTTAGTTTTGTTTTTCGTATTCTAGTACGTTACTCTAGTACTTCAACTTTTTTGTGCCAATTGTCATCATCTGCGTGCCAGATTTTTGCCTCCATTTGTTAGTTAGCATGTTTTACCAGCATCGGAGCGCCTCCCAAACTTATTACCTGCTGTGGTATTGTCTCGGGGAACACGGATTTCCCGCGCGCGTCACTCAAGGGTCTAGCGGTACTTGAGAGTGACCGTTGACTTGGGGGCCTAGTTTTTTTGTTAGTTTCTGGTTTTCTTATATTCCAATCAGATAGAGTTCACTACCTCCAACGTCTCGCCCGAAAAATTGCATTTGACCACTCCATGTCCCCCATCCCCGCCGATCCACCTTTTCCGAGGTATCATGGGCTTGGAAAATAGTCTTAGTATAGTCTTACTAATAACTCTACGACACGAATACAACAAGGCTCCATAGAGAGAACAATATTTGTAAAATAAATAAAATACACAGTAGGGTAATAGAAATTAGTTATTTGTTTTCCGAGCAAAATCGGAAGTAGTCCTGTTAGTAGAACTTAGTTAACACGTCGGCATACCACGTGTAAAATCGACAAAGCTCGAACGATCGCAAGATCAACCACGAGCATCTCGGAACAAAAGTTATTGATAATTTTGAATTTATTCATTCGAAAAACGCTTTACTTTATAGAAACTTCATATTTTATTCTATATTAAATTGTGTGGTTACGATTTTTCTCAAAATAAATGTTATCACCTTTATTTATTTATCATATTCTAATACATTTATCATAAACATGGAATGATTATAAGATATTACTTAAAAAAAATGTGGTGGCTTTATGGAAATTCCAGGCACTGTGTAACTCTTCTAAGACTCCCGGGCTTGCGCCCAAAGCTACGTTTTTATGGCGTCTTGTTTTTGCCCCCTGTCATCGGAGTCGTCGACACGGGGAGAAAACTTGAACTTTCTCCAAGTAATTTTCCCACAGTGCCCCGCATCCAGCCAAGTCTGGACCCTTGAGGGCCTCAAGGCCTCAAGGCCTCAAAGATATGTAACTTTTCGAGTCCTACGGCTAGTTCATTCTTGTCCTGTGACACTGGACTCGTGTGGCCTAACATTGTCTGTAAATGCCTGGTTTTTTAAAACTAATCATTCTGATTTTCTATTTTCTTCCGGGAATGGAGAGCAAAGGTTTAAGAGATCGCAATTCTCCAAAGCTGTTTCAATGTTCAAACTTATATTACTGTTTTAATATTTTACAGATAATTGGTCAGTACAATGAAGCAAAGAACAGTTTTGAAGGTGTTTTGGCTAACGAGTCATCCTATGTTCCTGCCTTAAAAGGATTGGCTGAAACTTGTTTGGCGCTCGGGAAAGAACATGCTGCCAAACAATTTTTGTGTCGTGCTAACGACTATCTGCAACAAGCAACGGATAGCTTAACCATAGCTATTAAAGAGCGTAAGGATATATCTTGCATTTGGAAATTACTCGGCGACACGTGTTATACAGCTGCAACACTACCAGAGAAATACAGTTACTTAAAAGTATCATCTGTTCTAATAAAATGTAAAAATACAGAGAGTATTGTATCCCTTAAAAGGCAAGATCTGTTTTCATTGTCTAAAAGGTAAATGCATTGAACTGAATACACTAAGTAAACTGCAGATTTTTATACATTTATAGGAAACTTAAAGGTGCAGAATTGCAGGTGCATGCAATGAAAAAATATGCAAGGTATCCAAATTATAGTGGTTTTTTATATTTTCTAGGTAGAAAACAGATTTTCTACCTAAGTTTTACCTTTTTCATTGTATTCTAAATACTATAAATTGGGATAAAAATCCGCAGTGTTAAGATGAACAAAACTGAACAGCCTTAAAAAAGTTTTTAGAAAATAAAATATATCGATTTATTTCCAAACTGTAACGTTGTAATTGAACTATTTTCATTCGAGAGGCGATTCTCACTTGCCACTTGGATTTAGACTGAAACTACTGAAGCGATAATATAAAATTGTATGAATTTTTGAGTACAGTAGTTGAGTCTCGTATAACGCGGTTAATGTGTTATGTGTTGTACGAATTCGTTGAAGTCATGTCAACTTTTATTTTCTACTTTTTTTAAAGTAAATAACATATGTACATATACACTAAAATATTCGAATGCTTACATTTTTAACATTTAACGAATGAGATATGTATATTAAACTAAAATATTTGAAATAATTTGGCACATACAGGGTGTCCTAAAAAGTGTGTAACTACTTTTAAGGAATAATTCCTGAGATGATTTCAAGTAACTTTTTCCTTCACGAAAATGTTAAATTTGGCTTCGTTAATGAGTTATTAACGAGAAATGCTGATCAATCAGAGTGAGTAAACTAGCTGGCCGCCAGCGGTAGCGTTGTCTATGCGTCGCTCTTGTGTCTCAACGATCAACTCAGAATGTATTGAGTTTTGGTTAAAAGTTATATTTAATAAACTAATTAATTGTTATTCGTGTAAAACAAATACAGTAGTAGCCAGTAAAATTTCACCACTTCTGAAGAACACAGTTCGTTGAATATTTAGATACACTGCAGACTTTGTATGAACATGGTCTTTTTGCTGCGTTATATTGCTTCAGGTTAGTCAAAAAGTTTACGTGACTTTTAACATGTATATAAAAAGCAATCTTTTTTTATTATAAAAGGAAGTACTTTTATTCAGTAATGTATTTGTCCATTTCAACTGCTAAGTCACTTTTTGTTTTTAAGTTTTTAACTCAATTTTGTTGCATTTCAAAGTGTTGTGAGACAATTATCCAATATTGGCTAACCTAATACATCAATTGTTTCACAGTTATGTGTGATTGTCAGTTTTGGAAAAGTATTCGCATGGTGATGAAAGGTGGTGCAATTTCTGTGGCCGCTTACTATATAAGATTTAAAATAAAGTTTTTCTCTCCAATCAAGTTTTTGAGTCGTTAGATCCAGAAAACCTCTGACTAGAATAAAATGTGTGTTGAAGTCAAACTCTATTTAGGACTGCAAATGGTTAATTATTATAATATTATTAATAATGTACTATAATCTTTTTTTTCAAGTACTAAAAATGTCAATACAGGTGTATACTAAACGTGAATGTTATAGCATATTTCATTATTACCTTCAAAAGTTAACTGTAAAATGATCTATCTTAACCCTTACGTGGACAACTAATATTTCTATATTTCCATTAATAATTCGTTATATTTTTGTGAACACGTTGCGAAACTGCTTGGGATCCCCATTGATTGGAAAAATTTGCCTTCGATTCAAGCTTTTGGGATAAAAATTTATACAAATAGTTCGGCTCCCCCGGTTGTCCAATAACAGTGAATATTTTGAATGCCCCATAAGGGGTAAATAATTCTGTTCGAGCACAGAGAGTTAAACAATATTAAATGTTATTATAATTTATTACAAATTTAATAAATGCTTTGATTACAGATGTTACTGCTGTGCGCTGTCTCTTATCCCACAGTCAGCTTTATTATGGCACGACTTAGCATTGTGTTGTCTGATGGAACTACAATATTGTCCATTGGTCGACCAAAAGAATTTGGCCAGCAAATGCCTAGCTGCTGCGAAACATGCTGTTAAATTGAATCCTTCAGTATGGTTACACTGGAATCTTTTGGGTGTCATTTGTATGTCACCGTACATCAAGAATTATGCATTGGCCCAACATGCTTACATTATGGCTATCGACAAAGAATTAAACAATGCTACAGTGTGGTCTAACTTGGGAACTTTATATCTATACATAGGTAATTGGAAATTGTGTTACAATATACAGGATGCCTGAGACACTGTGAAGGAACCGGAAATTGGGGGCTCCTGAGATGATTTCAAGCAAGCTTTCCTTTGTGAAAATGTCAAATTCAGCTTTGTTAACGAGTTATTAACGGAAAACATCAACCAATCACAGAGCGAGAAAGGCTTCCGGCGACCAGCGAGAGCATTGCGC
>SMSQ01026054.1:0-10899 GCA_019453375.1 Ctenoplectra terminalis
CGCGTAAATACGACGGCTGGACACGCGACGATTCGCGGCCATTTTCTAGTCGGTCGACGACCCCGCTCGAGGGTACCAGCTCTAACAAAATGGCTCTCCTAGGGACCATGCGCATAATTTTGACGAGCCCCGGGTAAAGTGATCGAGGTATGCAAATGGGTAGAGTTTCTTGTTACGTTGCTGGATAAAGTTGCTCTTGAGGTATTCGAGGGGAATTCCAAAGATGGGAGAATTGGTTTTTATCAATTAGGAATACGAAGGGTTTTACTTGTTTCTTCTTTGAACGGTTTTGTGAGGTCTGAGGGTTGTAATTCTGATTTTTTTTTAATTTTTTCTTATTTTTTATTGCAATCTGGATACTCTGAGGGTTGGAATTAATTATTGAATTAATTTTTGAATTAATTTTTGTATTATTAATAATATTAATAATTAATGATAATTTTTTCGAGGATTAAAAGAGATAGGAAATTGTTGTTTTTATTTCTTTAACAAGACTGTATTGAAATTGAACAATTCTAACTGAAGTCTTCATCTTAAAGAAATGTTGCTCTTGAGAAGAGGAATGATAAGAAGAAAAAGTGTCTTAGAAAATTATTTTAAAAATCGAATCGAAGAAGGAAAGGAAGACAAAGAAGACTCGGAATACAGCGTACCAGTTCTTACACACAAAAGATCATTTTTATTTTATCCATGAACAATGAGCAATAATTTAACGAAAGATCGATCGTTAAAGCGATTCCCTATGCACAGAATGAAGAGGCGACGAAGTATAAAAAAAAAAAACGAGCGCCATTCGAGCGAACTATCGATTTGTCTCCCTATCGACACTCTCGCCGACTGTTCGCTATCGTCGGCGACCAATCATCCCGAAGAACACGCTCTCGACAAAAACGTTTCTATCTGGATCAGTGGTCGCGGGTATCCCCAAATTTCTACTCGTCTCGCAAACCGGTTCGTTTTCCAAGAAACTCGTCCATAATCTACCAATATCCTTAAAAATCTCCAATCAACACCTTCCTCAGAGCCATCGGTAAATGAATCTAATGAAGATAAACCGGGAGACCAAGAACCGGATGTATTTGAGCAAACGGAGCAGTCTTGACTAGCAGTGTCGGTTCAATGTTCACCTTCGAGTCGCCGTGAATCTGACTGATCCCGTGGCTCGAGATCGACGTCGTGGTGACCGTAGCGAGATTAGGTGCCTCCTTCGTAATTGGTATCACCGGAAGTGCTTCTTGAACGATTCCAGCCGTCGCGATCAAGTTATCCTTCTTCTCAACAGCTATCGGAACGCTCTCCTTGGCGATAATACCGGAGATACTAGGAACGACAAGAGCTTCCTTGGTAATTTTCGACGGACCATGAATTTGGCTGACACCGTGGCTAGAGATCGACGTGGTCACGGACGTGGTGCCAATTTGTGCGGCTGGTAGGAGAGGAACAGCTTCCTTGGCGACGACAGGCAGAACAGGAAGACTCTCCCTGGCAATGATAGCCGAAGCAATTGGAAGAGCCACAGGAGGGGACTGTAGGATCGTCAATGGCTCAGGATCTATCTTTACGGCGTCTTTCGGCCTGGGTCCCTCGATGCCGAGTTCCTTGTGCAATTCTATGCGGTTTTCATGGTAAGTCGGAGCTCGAGCCAGCACCGGCAGCCCACCCAATATGGTCTGCACCGGCAGGATTGGCTGCAGGTCGACCGGTTTCTCCTTGGCCTCGCCTTCCGTCAGATCGAGCCGCGTGTTGCTGTGCACTTGAACTTGACTCTGATGCGAGGTCGCCAGAGGGATGTCGCTGGTCAGAATCAAAGGTTGCAACAAAGCCTTTGACGAAGCTTGCTGGACGTTCTTGAGAATATTTTGTGCCTGTTCCTGTTGCTTCTGGTCGATTTGGCTGGAATTAGGATCGGCGTCCACCAAGCTGCGTCTTCTGCGGTTGGATCTCGCGTTCTCTTCGGCGTTCGCGCTTCTGGCGAGGATGATGTGAGCCGCTTCGGTGTTCAGGTTGTCGTCCGAAGGAAGATTCGTGGCGGCCACCCGGAAACCGTTGTCGTCGGCGACGTAGAAGGCCGATTGGAGGATACCGTTGGCGTCCACGTAGCTGTAGGAACCTCGGAGGACACCGTCAGCGTCTTTAATCTCCTCTTTCGCCGAGGGACCGCCGGCGTAACTGTAAGCATGCTCCCCTGTCCTCGTGTCCTGGAAGTGGTGGTACACCGGAAGCGGGCTCGATAGGTACGCGTACGGGATTAGGTTCAGCTGCGAGCCCGAGGCTAGGCTTAAAGCCATGATCAGTGGAATCTGTAAACGAAACGGTGATTTTAGTCCCTTTTTTTCGGGGAAATTTTTAATCGTAGAAGTTGGCCACTTTGTGGCAGTTGTTTGTCGTCTTTTTAGATTAAACGACTCAAATTGCTTTGATTTATCAAAACAACAAAGATTTAAACATGTTGTTCGTAAATAAATTCCAATTCTTCGAAATCATTGGTTAGAGATTTTGACACAGTTTGTAGAAACTAGACTTCTGAAGAATAGAAGAATAACTCCAATCTACTTATTGTTTGTTTTTTCTTTCTTTTCTTTGTATAAATAGTTGAAATCGAATCCGAAGAAAGCTTATCAGTCTCGATTCCAAGGGAAATAGATCTCGAGCAAATCGTTCCCAGGACGATCATCGATGTGATTCTAGAATCCTCTCAAGGTTGACGATTCGACGAATCGTCGGCCGAATTTCACGAACGAGGTATTCTCGTCGCGTCGGAGGGAGTGAGTTTATACTTGCATGAAACCAGGGATCCAGCTCTCTTTACGATCCAATAAGAGGCGAACGAGTGGCCACGGTGTCGGCTAGAAGAGCACAAAGGCGATCGAGCGGCCCGTGAAAACGAAAATACCGCTCCTAGATCCTCTCCATTCTCCGTGGCATTGATTTCGAATCGCGACAGACGGCGAAGATTGTCATTTGACTTTCAAGACCAGCGAACGCGGTTCGGATCGCGTGAGAATAATTTCACAAAATATTCCAGTTTCCAATTATATATTTGATCGAAACATAGAACAGGCTACCGTGCTTCCAAATTTCAAAGGCTCACAATTCACAGCCAACTTTTATTTCTTCTAAAGTCTACCTAGGAATCGTTACCTTCGTCAAAGAATTTTATCTTCCTCCCAGAAATTATTAATCACAACGATAATTACACATCAACAAGAATCATTCTCCGCGAATCTTCGGAAATAAAAAAAGGAACGAACAGCGCCTATTCTAGAGCGTCAATCGATAAAACATCACAATACGCCAATCGTTTCCAACTCTTCACAAAGGCCTCCGATTTCTCAACTACAAACTATCCAGTATCTTCTACCCTCGGAAATGGTGTTCCGTAGAAAAAAATCCTAATACCACCCCCGAACGAAACGTACCACCCCGGTTAATCGAAACAAAGAGTTCGTAGATCGGAATCGGAAGATGTAGCGAAAGTGTCACTTACCAGAGACTGCATCGTGTGATCGGTTAGTGTATTCCCGCGAACCTCCTTGCTCGACGAAGGACTGTTCGGCCTGTGCACCTTGCTTCCGATCTGGTTTTGACTTATATACATGGCGGAGGGGACGAGCGAGCCGGCGGCGGTGTCTTCGAACCAGGAACCGGCGGAATTGTTGAAGGACAGGCGAATCCGTTCACCGAATACTTGGAGACGCGATCCCTCGATCCGGGATCCGGCATGCTTCGCCACGCCCTCCGTTTCTTCTTCGTCGTTTCTTCTTCGCCGACCGTTTATTTGCTCGCGTCTCGTTTTCTCGCAGCATCGGCAAGGAAACTGTACGGATACGCGTTTTCTGTAATGGGATACCGGAGGCTGCGACTGGACATGAATGTTTCAGGTGTTATTGGAAAGAATGGAATTGGTTACCGAGGATAAAATGGTTGTTGATGGACATTGCTAGAGCCTCTCTTCTAACGTGTTCTGCGTCCGGAGGAAAGTAAGGGTTTTGGTAGGGCTTTAAATTCGAGAGAAGAAATTGCTTTGGAAATTTTTAGTTGCAGGAAAATTGTGCTTGGACGGGGTTCTATTGGTGGTTTAATTGTTTTTTGTATTTAAAGGGAAGGAAGGGTTTTGGTAGGACTTTAGATTCAAGAGAAGAAATTGCTTTGGAAATTTTTAGTTGCAGGAAAATTGTACTTGGATGGAATTCTATTGGTGGCGTAATGGTTTTATGTATTTAAAGGGAAGAAAGGGTTTTGGTAAGGCTTTAGATTTGAGCAAAGAAATTGCGTTGGAAATGTTTAGTTAGAGGAAAATACACTTGGGTAGAATTCCATTGGTACCGTAATTATTTTTTATATTTAAAGGAAAGTAAGGGTTTTGGTAGGGCTTCAAAAATTTTAGTAAAGAAATTGTATTGGGAATTTTTAGTCGGCGGGAAATTGTACTTGGACGGAATTCTATTGGTACCTTAATTATTTTTTGTATTTAAAGGAAAATAAGGGTTTTTGTAGGGCTTCAAATTCGAGAGAAGTTGTATAAGAATTTTTTAGTCGCCTGGAAAAAAGCACTTGGGCGGTATTTTATTGGTACCTTGACCATTTTCTGTACTCAAAGCAAAGTAAAGATTCTGATACAGAAGAATTCTTTAATTGCATGAAAAAAAGCACCTAAACAAAATTCCATCGATACCTTAATTATCTCTTGTATCTAAGTTACTCGAAAAATATGGGAAAGAACATGGGTGCAATTTCAGCCTGTATTTCACAGATTCAGTTAAGACAGTGCCATCAGAATCTCCAAGACGAAAAAATAAACAGGTTCTAAAATATCGCATAAACCGAGATTCTGGTTGGGTGGCACAGCACAGAATAAATAAGTACCAAAAAAAAACATCTTTCTTTGTCTACCAAAAATTTCATCTCCACCAACTATCATAAGTGTTGTCCAATTTGCCAATCTACCGATCCCGATTGCACCCAAGAGACCCGTCCGAAGATAGGATAATGACTTTCCATTTAAACTTCTTGCAGCCTCTCGTAAACACATTCCCAGTAGGAGAACCCGACTAATTGCCCTGGCGGATTAATTAACGCTATTAAAATCCTGTTTCGTTCCTTTATTCTCTCCAAATCAATGCCACGCGACGATACGAGTTCGCACAAGATCCTCCGCCTCCCTTTCACGGATCCATGGACAATGGGACGCGTGATCGCGTTTCTCGGTGCCTTTCGCGGCACCAATTCGACCGGCCTTGATCGTGCCTCGTTCCACTGTGAAATTGTTCGGCTGCCACTGCCTTTTTCCCAAGAATCCTCCCTTGCCTCCATAAAATGGCCAAACCAAGGCCGCCGCACGGCTACGTCCCGATGACCCGGACGTGGCCAGCCAAATGATGGAACGAACGCGATTGTCCCTGCGTGTCGCGGCTATCCCGCTTCTGGAGCGCGTCTACGAACTGCACGGGGGGAATTATTTGTCAATGTCAACTGAGACACGTTGGTAAGGCGAGTGAAGTGGTTCTTAATGTTTATGGTACTGTAGATTGTTTGTTCGGAGGAGTCGATTCTTCGGTTCTAGGTGAGATTGTTTTCTTTGGTGTGTCTTTGAGGTCTCAGATAGATAGTTTCGAGACGGTGCGCGTGTGGTTATTCATAGGAAGTTGACGAGGAGAGTTTGATAAGGGGTTAATCATTTGTGAGACCAAAACATGTATGCGAATGAATCGTGGATTTTTTGATATCTTGCCAATTTGTGGAAATTACTGTATTTCTTTTTGTTTTTTTTTCAGGTTTCTGATGGATACTTTTGCGACGGTGCACATATAGTTATTTATAGGCAGCTGAGGAAAGTTTTATAAGTAGTTAATCATTCTTGAGGTCAATGAATCATGGATTTTTTAAGATTTTTTTATATCTTGCCAATTTGTGGTAATTATTCCATTTCTTTTTGTTTCTTTCAGGTTTCTGATGGATACTTTTGTGACGGTGCATGTATGGTTATTTATAGGAAGTTGACGAAGAGAGTTTGATAAGGGGTTAATTATTTTTGAGTCCAAAAGATGTATATAAATGAACCATAGATTTTTTTTTATAATTGTTTGATACCTCATTCTTTTTTTTTTATAGTATACATATAGTAATTCTTGTTGCAAAATAAGGACTATGAAATTGTTTTATAGAATACATGCTTTATTTTTCATCAAACATTAATCGATGTGTAAAAAATATATATTAAGCCAGGATCAATCTTCCCCCCGTCATTATCGAAGTTTCACTAGTTTCTTCTTCGTATTTTCCAATTTTCGCTCAATGCGTGACGCCCAATATAGCCATCGATATGCAACAATCCTATCTCTGTTGAACAACAGAGCACGTCCTGTTGCACCAGTGGATCTGGTCTCTTAAGGAGATTCCTGGCTGCTGGTCATCGTCCTGTGGAAAGTTAGCGTGTAACTTCGTGTAGGCGACGCTGGCCTCTCTGTGGTCAGCAGATATCGAGCCCCGATCACCTTGATGGCCGTTTGTTCTCCAGCTACCGAGAATCGCCAGGCACGCACGTAGGAAGTGACAACGCTCCCTCGTAGGCGAGCTTCGCTCGGCAAATGCGTGGATAATCAGGGAACAGATACCTGTCTACGCGAGAAACTCGAAGCATGGATGGAAAAGAAGATAAATAGGGAAAAAAGGGTTGAACAATCTAGAGGCGTGATAATTGTGGGACCGAGAACCGTGGAACGACGTGGATAGTCGAGAGCGAGGTACAAGGTATCGAGATAACTGGGAAGCACGACTACTAAAAGCAAAGAAAAATAAAAAAATCTGACAAAAAGAAAAAAGAAGAAGGAAAAAGAGAGATAAAAGCAACGAACGACTCTTGAAAAGCGATTGAGATAAAAAAATTAATTGCAAGGATAATGGAAAATCGATTACAAAAAGGATAAAATGTTTAACGGTACAAGGTTCGAAATAACAAAAGAACTTAATTCCGTTTCTCGGAAATATAGCAACTTAGAATCATGCCTCGTTCCTTTTACGGATGATTTAAGCTGCTTTCCGAATTATGTTCGAACCGTAGCTATTAATCGTTAATATAGCTGGATTACGAGTCGCAATGAAACTCATTAGCTTTTGCTCTTATCGTTCCTCTTTCCAGCTGCAGAAAAAAAAAAGAAAAAAGTAAAAGTTAATTGCAATTTATTGTCAGCGCGTGTTAAAATCGTGGAAATTACCGGCCACGAGGCGCGTCCTCAGTTTTAAGTGCGTGCGAAGAGGATCGTCAAACCGCCTTGTTTCATGGATCTCAGAGTGGAATAACGTACGCCGCTATATGGCAGGAAGAATCTTTTATGGTGCATTCATATTGCCGTGGTACTTCGTTCAAAAACATATTTCAAACGGGAGAAAAGAAAATAATATAAATATCTATGTACGTGTATAAATTAAAGTTTCCTACAAAAAAAGAAAAAAAATAATTAGACTGTTGTTCATCATTTGTAAATTTAACAAACTATCAATTTTATTATTCGAATCAGTTTATACCTTTCGTTGTGAACGTTATGGTACTCGAGTAGCTCGTTGCAGCGGTGCAAACGGAGCTTAGAATTCCAACATGACACCGCAGCCAGTAAAGCGTTTTCAGAAAAAATGCTGGAAGCCACTCGGACCACACCCACGCTCCCAGAGATCCGGCCACATATTTGCGGAGGTCGCCTTATGTCGTAAACAACATAAACATAATGGAGTCGAGCCGATGGACCACACCCGACGTACATACGCACGCATACGTGTGCAGAGGAAGGTTCTCTATCGTAACAAGGGCCTTGAGGCGACATCAGTCTTCGTGGCAGTCGGGAGAAAAGAAAAAGAAAAAAAAACGGAACGAAGAAAAAGAAGGAAGGAATAATCGGCCCTTCGATAACTCTCTCGATCGAAATAAATCTAGCGAGATACCGTCGATTTTTCTTTATCGAGCTCGCGTGACGTTTGAAACATTAACACGATACGCAGCATACTATCGTCGTGTTACAAACTTGGTGTGTTTTATTTTGAAGCGTTGTACTGAACAGAGAATTTCTGGATACTGAAAAATCAGATTTTCGTAATACGATTATAATAAGGATTTGTAAGAGTAAGTTATTAATAATTAATGGCATATTTAAAAGAAGCAGATATTTTGTTTAAACTTTAATTTCGATGATAACAAGTACTAGGTGCGCGATTTAGACTTCGTCCGGCTTGATTCGTAGATGTAACACTTCCGACCCTCTGATCACAGTCATTCTTAATATTTTAGACGATTCTACGGCTTTGTAAATGTTGACGGAAGACATCACTGATTCGTCGTTCACGTGTGTAACGATATCGCCAGCTTGTAGACCTCCTCTGGAATTTTTTGTTTTTTTTTGTTTTTAATGAAAATATACTTTTTATTAAAATGATATCGATGATACATAGTCAGACCGATGATGTTTGAAACGTACATATGAGCGGGTGATCCCATGATCACTTTGTAGATAAGAACTCCGTGCTCGATGTTATACGGAATACCTTTCACTTTTTTTTGCAATTCGTAAAAAAGATCGGGCGTAAGACTGAGCATTGTTACACCGATGTATTGAGTTTTGTGAGTTTCTGACGCGTTTTGTGGACCTAATGAAAGATTATATTAATTTTAAACTCTAGCGTTAGATATTTTTTACTCTCTAATTTTTAATATTCTACCTTTGTTCATTCTACGCATTTCTGCTTTCTTTAAGAAATCCTTAGCATAGTCTATAGGTATTGCAAAAGAGATGCCGGATGTTACTTTCATTGAATTTATGCCAATTGCTTCTCCGTTTAAATTGACCAGTGGACCACCCGAATTTCCAAACTAAAATATAAAAGTATTTAATAGAAAGGTTTTCGATTTCAATTAAAATGTTAATGATGAAACACCGACAGTGATCGCAGCATCTGTTTGGATGTAAGCCATCTGCCTGTTGAAGAGACCAAGTTCCTGACTCTGCCTGTTCACGCTGCTTATCACGCCACTTGTTATTGTGTTACTTAAAGCTAACGGAGATCCGATAGCAACTACAAATTCTCCTGGCCTAAGATTCGAAGAAGAACCAAGTTTCATCACTGGCAGATTTGTCTGTACAAAAGTATTAATTCAACCTATAATGAAATTTTTA
The DNA here is from genome assembly GCA_019453375.1 of Ctenoplectra terminalis. Taxonomy (NCBI): domain Eukaryota; kingdom Metazoa; phylum Arthropoda; class Insecta; order Hymenoptera; family Apidae; genus Ctenoplectra; species Ctenoplectra terminalis. Next base: position 9,162 of record SMSQ01026054.1, read on the forward strand.
AATACAAACATAAATATATCATCGTTTGAAACGTGTACGAACCTTGTTGATCCGAACAGTTGCGAGATCGCTGTGTACGTCAATGTCTTCCACAATGCCATTGTAAGTAGTTCCATCGTGAAGACGTACCTGTGAAATAAATTACGTGAGAACTTCTGATAATAGAAGTAATTGCAGAATATTGCAACAGTTACCTTGACAACTGTATTCGGCTTAGTGGTAACGACATGAGCATTTGTTAATATCAGCCCATCGGATGCCACGATAAAACCAGAACCATTGCTTATGTTGAATGATTTACCTGTGTACAAATCATGCCTATGTTTTTATTAATAATTGCTGAAAATTACACATACGTTGAATCTACATCTTCGCATATATAATCTACATTTACCTTCGGCTATTTTGAATCTCAATATAGACCACCGAAGGAGCTGAAACTTCCACAACGTCTGCTATAAAATTAAATCTATTCTTATTATCGTTATTATTCCCATTCCAAGATATCGATTTGGCATGTATCGTGAATACAGAATTCATCAAGTTGCTAAATCGGTCCTCGTAATCGTCTTTCCATCTATACAGAATATAACCAAAACCGGAAACGAAAACGGTGTAAAGCAAAACATTTTTAAACGTTTTATCGAAAAATCGAGACTTCTGTTCCTGCGTGTACGAATGTTTGTATCGTAAAAAACGTTCCGCACACGAAATCGTTAAGAACTGTTTATACTGGAACTGATTTCTTTTCAAAGCGGTCCAAGATATACGCGACAAGGGGGCAGCCATTTTTTGACTCCCAATCACAGATCAACCTTTCAGCTGTACCTTTCGAATACGAATCTCGCGCGCAATTGACGCCGTCGCTCCAAATTTATGCCAAAAAGTTGTCAAAGGTTTGTATTATAAAAAATATCACGAAAATTGCAAACAATATATCTGCGGAAGTAAACTGTACAACTTGGCAAGAATTAAGGTTTCTTTGAAATTTTAAGTTATCGGTGAGTGCTTCTTTGCGTTTAAAATTTTTTAAATCGTTGTTAACACGTTGAGCTCGGCGCCGAATTTGCTGTCCTTTCCGTTGAGCCGGCAGCCGGTGAGCGATACAATGTTGTAGGTAAAGTGCGGCTCCAGAGCCGCGTGTGGCTCTTTGGCTCCTTAAGCGCGGCTCTGGCACAAATATCCACGGAAGGCGCAATAATATTAACACTAGAACTACCAAAGTGGTCAAAATGACCCATTCGTAATTTTTTTACAGAACATTTCTAAATTAACTACGCTGCCTTTGGGCAGATTTTCCACGATTTTCTATTAAAAATATAGATAAACTTTCGTCTGAATTGCATTACATATTATTTTATATACTTTCCACTTCGATTTCTTCGGTGGAAATAAGTATACTTTAATCGTCGGTAGTTCTAGTGTTAATAAAATAATATGGGCGCAATAATATTAATAAAAAGTTACGACTATACCAAATGCTTTAACACTTAAATTTAAGATGTTTCAAAAAATGGAGTTAATCGATGTGTGCACGGACGGCTCGTATATTAATAAAATTGTATTTTTTAAAAAGATTTTTTTTTATTTTTATTTTCATCAATTTAATAATGATAATAATTTTGTACCGGTGGCTTTAGAAAAAAATATATTTGAAATATTTTTATAGGCACCCCAGGTTTTATTTGGTGTAATAAAAGTTTACTAAACAAGCAGATTTGGCTCCCAATTTTTTTTT
>SMSQ01026054.1:22756-36990 GCA_019453375.1 Ctenoplectra terminalis
AAAAAAAAAAAAAAAAAAAAAAAAAAAAAAAAAAAAAAAAAAAAAAAAAAAAAAAAATAAGGGGAGGGAAGGTCGTGATAGCAGTTCAAAACATAACCTTTGGTTCGAAGGTTCAAGAGTTTCTGACGTTCCGGAAGGATGCCAGTTTCCTTGTGTATCCGCTTTTTAAGTCCACGAACGGTATCGCCCAGGTTCACGTCCGGAATCTCGATTTTTTTCCTGCCCCATACCAGGATGATCTTCCCTACATTCTCCATTTTTTTTCGAAAATAATGACGCGACACCAGGCAATGTGTACTACGAAGTAGTCGAACGTACACACTTTCGTCAAACGTGTACGTACACGAAGACCATCGTTGAATATGGTGTACACATTGTACCGTTGTGTCGATACTGTAACGCGAGTTTCATCCTCCACATAGGTGGCGCTTCGACGGCTGGATCTCGCCGGGACGGTGCTGCCATCGCAACGATGGTAAAAATTACATAATTTTTTAATGATTTTATCGCAGTTAGGGTGAAATAAGGCTCTAAAGATTCTATCAAAGACAATTAACTGAGAAACATTTGGATCCATACTGATTATTTTGTGTGGAGAACATTGTAATTGATCAATGCTCGGTCGGTCATTCTCGATTAATACACCAGACTTCCGGTTGTAACGAAACAATCTTCCTTTCGCGTACCCTGCGTTTTAAAAAGATGATCGCAAATATTTCCTGGTTACAGTAATATTAGCAGATATTAGTTCTTCGATATTATAAAATTAAATATTAAAATTAAACAGAGATTTGTAAAAAAAAAAAAAAGATGTAAAGTATCTGACTTTGGATAGGGTTACCCTTTTGTGCTCTTTCTTTAAGTTCGTTAATTTTTTTTTATCGTATTCCTCGTCAATACTCACAGACCGCACAGATTGTTTTGTTAAAAAGAGATTTATTTCCCTGTGAAACACTGGAGAAAACTAAGAACTCGTATTTTTACGAGCCACGCACTACTGCTCGAAAGCATCAGAGTATTTTATAATATTCCGGTAACCCGACAAAAAGAGTTGCCATAAAATGGTGCTGCTCAACGGAAACGCATCGTTTATTCCCTTTTTCCTTGCGAATCTCAAAGCTTCATAAGCTTTTGAATTTTCGTTCCGACAGACAGCCTCTAAACTCTCGTCCGCGTTATTTTTATGATGTTTGATTTACGTCCCTTATTCCGTGCCCGATAAATTTTTATCTCCCGTGTAACTCGCTTTTTCTCTCCGCTAAACGTACAAAAAGGAAAATGTCGCCGGCAATTCGGTCGGGAAAACACGCGGAAATTGGCGGTATAAAATTCCGCGACTCGCGCCGCGGTTTCTTTTTTCTTTTCTTTTTTTTTTTTTTTCTTACAACGTCTTCCTCGCGAGTGAGACTTGGCGATTGTTAAAAAACTCGGCGTACGTTCGAAACAATTTCACAGGTGCACTCGAGGGAACCACTGTTTTGTTCCTTGCACTATTACGTATAACTTTCCGCCCTTTGTTTGGCGAGAATACACGCGTGCAAAAAGGGAGCGCGACGCGTGGGGTGAGTTCTTTCGTGCGGAGCAAGGAAACAAATTCGTGAAAAAGTTTTTCCTTTAACCCTTAAAATTCACGCATTTTTTGTTCCAAAAAGCTGTAAAATATTTAACTGCTCTTCGATTGTACCGCAACTTGATGTATCCCTTTAAAATATGAAGTTACGAGTAAACGACAAACTTGTCGACATTTTCCTTGAGAAACTAATATATTAAATAGAAACAACTAACATCGTTTCTTCTAGTCAAAGCTGGTATCAAAGAAATAGCAGTAACTGATATAAAAAAAATACATAACGCAAGAGAAACGAATCTTTAAGCATATATTAAAGAAAATCGTGGAAAATACTAAAAAAACGTACCGTTAAAAATTTATAGAATCTACGTGAAAAATTACGAATCGGCCATTGGGCCATTTTGGTGGTTTTAGCGTTAAAAATGTAGAACACTGAAATAAAGAGGAATAAGTAAATAAAAAAAGGATGGAAATGAGAGAAATGAGAGATCCAGGCGATAGATTAAACAAGAGTAATATCCATGGACTAGAGAATATAGTGGACGAAAATAAAGAGGTGTAGAATTTTTTAGCCGGCTCGTTTTTCCACAAAAAGGAAAGAAAAAATAAAAAAGAGGAAGCAAAGGAGTACGCAAAACAGTAGCGCGTTGCTCGATTGCGCTTGTTTCATTTGCAAGCCACAGCGAGTCATCAGTCGCATGGAGGATGAAAAACGACCACGATGGGTTCGCGATACCGAGCGTTTAAAGGCGTAAGGACGCAACTGCGATGCCTCGTTTATGGCGCAACGCGAAACTCTTGCCATAAATGAGCGTGGTGTCCGCAATTGCAGCGTGGTAATTAAATTTTCGTATACCGTTCCATCCTATGCCATTTTTCTTTTTTTTCTTTTTGTTTCCTTTCTTTTTTTTTTTCGCATTGCTACCAGCGCGTGAAATTGCGCCTGCAGATGTAACGCGTCGAACTCTGCGACACGTCGCTGTTGTCGGTGATAAAAGGTGCTAAAAATTCTATAATTAAATAGAATAATTGCATCTGGTATCGCTTGGTGCATAATATTTCGCGAAAAAAGGTATAATGGATGCGTTCACTTGACTTCGGCTATTTAATTGTTTGGCCGAAGCGAGAAACAAATATCTGGCGTTCAAGGATGCCGCGAGAGACCTTTGCCAGAGCCGGGAAAAATCTACAGGAAAAACCGGAGCGTGAGAGGTCGCGGACTATTTTTTAGCCGATTGTGCGGAGGGCTGCGAAGGGTTTGGAACGAGCTTCGATCGTTACAGCGTTTATAGCACTTTCGGAAAAAAAATAGAACCTTCGTGCCTTTCGAACACCGAAGATCCTTTTTCGTTTCGCGCGCATGCTGTTCGGTACCGAGTATATCGCAGCTTATGAATTTGTTCGTACGGTTAATTAGCGAATAAATTATTGTTACTGTTACATTCGTGCGCTTTTATTGCACGCACTCGCGTGTATCGCGAGAAAAACATCGAAATCGGTTGATAATGAACCAAATCGATAGGCAAACATGTGTGAGAAGAGAAACTGTAGTTTTAACACGTTGACTGCCACGGAGGTCACATGTGACCGGAGATTGTTTCCCCTGCAGCGTCATGGTGGCCATCGGTGACCAGGGTGCTTCAAATGTTCATAATTGTAAAAATTAACCCTGGTATCTATATTTTAAAAAATTTCTTTAGTTGTCACTGTTCTATTAAATTCGATTACTGTATTACCGTAGCGACACCGCGATCCATCTGTAGCAATTATTAGTTTAAAAATTTTCAAATCAAAGTGAAAAACTGTGAACAATCGCGATCTCTTCTCTGATAAGCGGACAAAATTCGGACTATAAAGGGTTAACGTCGCTCGAGTTTGAACGATTAGTTTGATCGTTTCATACTTTATTGCCTGCGGTATTCGACAAGACGCGTTTTCAAATGTTACAACGATAAAATAATATGCTCGTCGTGGCGGAAAATTGTCGCAATACTGGAGGACCGTTTAAATTTTAACGTCGTCTAACGAAGGGGTTAATATCAATGATTAAGCAAGACGAGGCCGACGTTTATTACCGTGGCGCGGTTTTAGAGCCTCTACGACGATAACTTATACCGTTCGCGCAGTTTGTAAACCGGCCACTTCGATAAAGTGGACTCGACTTTAATATCCGTCTGCATCCTACCTTTTCGTTATTAAACGCGTATAGAGGGTGTCCTATGAACTAAGCGAATAATTTTTTTCACCAAGTTTCCTGGTTTATTTCCGATCGAAGAAGTTACGCGTAGTATTTGTTCGTTAAACTGCGATCGCTAGCAAAAATATAAATTTTTACGAAAGAAAGTTTCTCGTAGAATATAATACTGTTTCTTTTATTATTAGTTTCTTGTACGTAGGTTGTTTACTCGTTGAATTGAGATCGCTTGCAAAAATATAGATTCTTGTGAAAGAAAGTTTCCCGCAGGATACGGTGCTCGATATTTTTCTTTCTTAATCTCCTGTTTATACAGCATTTATTCGTTGAATTAGCACCACTCACGGAAATATAAATTTTTATGGAAACAAGGATTCTCGTTCGTTACAAGAAATATAAATTTTTGTTGGAAAAAGGATTCTCGTAGGATACAGTGCTCGATATTTTTCTTTCTTAATCCCCTGTTTATACGGTATTTATTCGTTGAATTAGTACCACTCACAGGAATATAAACTTTACGGAAAAAAGGATTCTCGTTTAATACAGCATTCAGTATTTTTTTCCGTTAGTTTCCTGTACGCAGGTTATCTACTCATCGAATTGGGACCGCTCACAGAAATATCAATCTTCAAATGTAAAATAATTCCCGTTCAATACTGTACTCAATATTTTTCTTTCCTAGTTTCCTCCGCATACAATATCTTCTCATTACACCAGAATTATTCACAAAAATATAAATATCCCATGCTGCAGGTACTATGCGACACAGTCAAAAGTAGACTGCGGATTTTTATGCGTTTGTAAGGAATTTAAATATAGAAAATTCCACGGAATGCATAAAATATCCAAATTATAGTGTTCTACCGAAGTTATACGTTTTTGCTACTCTAAAAGATACGAATTTGTAACAAAAATCCGCAGACTGGTTAAAGAATTCTTTCTTGTTCTGCACATTATGTGTCTCGGTTCATTCGTACCTAATTGATTTATTTGAAACAGTTTTATATTTTTCATCCTCCGTTAACCTCCCTTATACGTCTCCTCGTTCCTCTAACTAGCACATAGCTTTTTCTTCGTTCGATTGAAGGGGTGAAGGGGTCACTGTCGCTTCCTTTCGGCTTTTTCTAACGCGATCCAATTCCGCTCTTTTAATTGGAAGCAGATATAAGTCGGCGGCCATGTGGGTCAGCAAGGGGGTAGTAAATAAAAGGGAAGAATAGAGAAAAGAGGGGGGGTGCTGGTCGCGATAAGTTCACCGACAGAAAGGGACGAGGGCTGTTGCTGTTTGTTGGAATGCTGCGAGGCATTTCGCCGTGGAATTCTATAGGAGACTCAAAGTGGCATCGAGCGTGCCGTTACCATTCTCACGATCCCCCTTTTCTTTCGTGTCTTCCAATCGATCGTGTCTCGTTTCTTTTATTATCATTTCTTATACTTATTCTTATTCTCTTTTTTCTTTTTTTTTTTTCGTCAATGGTACGGTAGAACTCCCGAATCCGTGGATTCGATTTCTACTTTCAGTTTTGCTTAATAATAATGTATTATGTAAAAAATAAATTTTGAACGAGTTCTATTATGGAATGAGTTTCTGTGATTTTATAGGAGTGTACGGATTTATTTATTTTATTTAGAAATATTTTGTATTATTGTTATTTGTTAGGTGCACCATTATTTTATTTAGAGATATTTGGTATTATTATTATTTGTTAGTTTCATCATTATTTTATTTAGAGATATTTAGTATTATTATTATTTGTTAATTTCACCATTATTTTATTTAGAGATATTTAGTATTATTATTATTATTATTTGCTAATTCCATCACTGTTCGTAATATTTTCTCACCGATTTGATAATTTTTGAATTCCATGGTTTTTCACTTAATTATTCTTCAAAAATATGTAGACGTATGATTAAAAATTATTTTTATCCGTTCTTGTGGTTGCATTTTATTACTCTTTACTGCATGGACTTCTGTTGCGGTCAGTTTCGTTTAGGTTCGTTCTGTTTTTTTCTTTTTTTTTTCAAGGGTTGCTAGGTATCGAAACGTGCGGCGACACGGTTATTATTTTAATAAGTCTTGGTTTTAATACGTACAGTCGATAAAACGCTCGTAGTGTTCTTGTTCGGGGAATGCTGTTTAAATAAATGGTTGTGCATAGTGGTTAGTAATACAGTCGAAGCAGTTTGCTTTAAATCTCGAGGCTAAATCTGCGGTAGATGCTTCGACGGAGTGTATAATTCTTTTTTTTTTATTTCCCGGTCGCACGAATGGGTTTTGCTGGAAAAAGTAGATCCTTCACAGATGGCAAGAAATTCTCAATATTTTTTAGAAACTCCGACAACGCTAAGAAAATTAGGAATAATCGAAAACCTTCCAACTTGCTAGAAAATTAGGAATAATTAAAGATTTTCCAACTTCATTTCTAAATCTTTCATTTAATTTCTGAAAATTAAAAAAGTTAAGTTCCTGTTTAAAATTCTACAATTCTAAATGCCAATGAAATATTGCGTAAAACTTGTTCACAATTTGTTTGGTTATTTACACAACCATTTAGCTATTTTATAAACTACAGTGCACGCAACTACAATTTTAATATCCAAACTTAAGACACACATGGTTGGCAATTGCCTCTCCTTGAACAACTCGAGCGAGCAAGAAATTTTACGATACAATGTCGCACAATTACGCGATATTATCGCGGGGGTGTGTCGCGTAGCACGTGGCCGGCACCTCGTACACGAACTCGAACTCGCGACAACCATAAAGAAGTTCCGTTTGGCCCCGTTTTTATCGCCGCGAGGTAACACGCGCCAATCAAATAAAAGTGTTGCACCATTCAGAGAGGCATAAAAGCCACCATTTTATTCGAGTTTCCACATCGAAACAAACTGTTAGCGTGACAAAATTAATAACCAACGGTTAGTTTACGAGTAACCAGCATTTAACCCTTTGTTTCAGCCATCGAAATGGCCAGAACACTTTTTCGAACACGAATGGAAAGAACTATCTAACCGACAAAGATATATTTATTTAGAAAGTAACAGAAAATATGAAATCGAGTTTGTCACTGGTGACATAAAAAAAAAATAACCATTGCGAATTTTTATGCAAATTCATATTTCTGAGAGTATTGTAAAAATGTAGAGCTTCGGTAGAAAATTGTTTCACTTACGAGGTGTTATAAATTACATAAAATTATGTAAAAAAAATTATATAAAAAGAAACACTGTAATTTGGATATTTTATGCGTTCCGTGCAATTTTTTCAAAATTTCGTATTTTTATACTATCGTATACTTTGATACCATGATTTACCGATCATATTTACAAAATCGTTCGCTTTATTCCATGTTCCAATGAATAAATAAATTTCCAGAGTTCTGTTCTTCGAATCTTCTCGAGTGCTCCTGTGCGATTGTAATATCATCGCAGCAAATCTCTTATCCTTAAAATTTTCAATTCCGGAAATAAGAAAAGTCACAGGGAACGAAATCAGTTTAATAGGTCAATCGAGTACCGGGCGATGGCAGGCTGTATAAACTTTAAATAAAAATTCCGGGATCGTAGAGTAGACTGTGGCGAATTGGATCGAAATAAGAATCGAGTCGAAGCAAAGATATTTAAGTTCAAATTTATTGAATTAAATGAATATTAATTACGAATTTATGATAGAAATTAAACCTCAATTTTTACTATTATTCTTTCACTATCTAAAGAAAACGATCCGATTCGTCTCTATCTACCTGTGATTTCTGAATTCTTTGTTTAAAGTCTCCAGCTTGAACTCATCGGCATTTCCCTGAACGAAAACTAAAAAAAAAAGATAAAACAAATCGTCTTTGTAACTCCATTCTACAAAAGGCTGAATGCCAATCGAATTTTTGTACGTCCTCATCCGGTTCGTTGGAACGAAAACAGCAATAAGGAATTTTTCCAGCTGAAATTGCATGGATCTCCTTCTTCTCGCGAATTAATCACATCACCCAGAGAGAATCCGATGAATCTGCCTGATCAAACAGGCCCGTTGGCAAATATTGACCGAGATTTCGTCACCGTGGCTCGGTTACAAAAATATTTTACACCCAACGGAATATTCATGGCCATCGAACGAACCGGTCCTTCGTTAATTAGGAGAAAGGTGAATTTTTATTAATACTCCGATATTAACGGTATATAGTTCGATGTTAACGAGCTCATCGTCAAGTTTTCTTGCGAAACTCACTCGGTTTCCAGCGATCGATGCGTTCGACTGTGAAAGGGAATCGGTGGAACAAAAAGGAATTGCATTGTTAACACGTTCGCGGGCAGTAAAAGTTTCAGCGAGGTGCATAAATTGACTACTTTTATTTTTAAATCGGTTGTGATATCCGAAATTTGATTAAACACATTTTATAAGGGTAGTTATAATTATCATATTTTAATCGTTATATACAATGAAACTTAAAATTAATAATAAAATAAAAACTTAAGGTTATATAAAATTAAATTCAAAATAATTTACTTTGAGATTTGAATGCTATAGCATTCGTGTCATTCTGCATCACCGTGAAAATTAATGCTACAGCATTCACGTCCGCGAACGTCTTAAACGTGTGATAAATTTTTCGATCTCGTTTCCTTCATTTTTTTTTCTTTTTTTTTTTATTAAGAGTTTATTTTAGAGTGGAACCTTAATTTTGTTCCGTGAAAGAAAGAAGAAATAATTACGATACGTTTGAGAGGAATGGAAACATTGAGGATTGGTCTTCCAAAGTTTATAAAATTCTGTTCATTTATAATAGTTTATAAAATTCTGTTCGTTCATAATAGTTTATACGATAACTATAGATACGTAAATATTTGGAACATTTGATTGAAGTATCCAGATTTCTACGACTCTTATTCGATGTTACGAAGGTTACGAAATTCCATTCCCTAACTTCCATCTTGTCGGAAGCCGCACGAAATGGCGCACGAAGCAAACTGCAGTGGCGGCGAAACTTCGTAACACTTTCCCAAAAAGACACAACTTCTGGCTTCAATAACACAAACCAGATAACACCACGTACTGTTTCCAACTCGGAAACCATCATTTTGATCGTGACACACATAATTTACAATGGTACACGGACTATCAGTCGCGTGTGTACCATTACGCGTTTTCCAGTGACTTTAAAATTCGTGAATTTCCATAACTTTCGAACAGGACCCCTGGAGTACTAGGAATTTGAGAATTTTAAAGTCTGTTTATGGTATTTTACTTGTACGTTAATATTTATTTGTTTATCAAACAGATGAATAGCAATAACAAAAAATTGCATAATATAAAATAATGTTAAGACAGTGCAAAATGTGGTGTAAAATAATTCTGAGATGATTCATAACTTGTTATTAATATTTCGTAGATTTATAACAGTGTACTTTAAACTTCNTTCGTAGATTTATAACAGTGCACTTTAGACTTTTGTAAAATTGGAAAAATCCTTCAATATTGAACTCTTTTAATTTTAATTGATTTAAATAACTTATATAATTAACACTTAGTCAGCTGAATAAAGAGCGTTTCAACATAAGTCGCTGAATTACCGAATGCGGAGATTTTTTATTTTTTCCTTAGCAATCCTCTGCTCATCATTTTGTTTATCATTTCTCTTTTATTTTTTAACCGTATTGAGTTTCAGTTGTACAATTATTCGTGGCAAGCGCGGTTGGCTAAGTGTTAACATTAAACTACCAACGATTAACGTGTACCTATTTGTACCAAAGAAATTATAATAATCCACATTTGAAAAAATACGTAACGCAGGAGAACCAAATCTTTAACCATATATTTTACAAAAAAATGGCGGAAGATACTCAGAAATGCATCCTTAAAAATTTATAAATTACGTTACGTATGTATTCAAATATATAAATTTAAAATACGTAACGCAGGAGAACCAAATCTTTAACCATATATTTTACAAAAAATACTCAGAAATGCGTACTTAAAAATTCATAAAATTTCCATTTTATTTCAATAATTACGAACTGATCATTTAATCGTTCTGCTAGTTTCAGTATTAATTATTGAATAACATACAGAATACGATCAAAAATTTATTTCTCCTTGCTGTATTATCGCTAAGAATTATTTTATTTGTCGCAATCCATATTCCAATACTCCTCCGTTATATATTTTCCCAAGTATCCACATTAACCTGATTCTTTTGGTGCAAACAGGTGTATCCGTATCAGTGGTAGCGTTAGTATCACCAGACAGAAGTGGTTACTCGTACGACGCAACGAAATAATGTTTAGAAGTCGATAGCGTCGCCGACTCGTTGCATTTCCTTGAGAATCGAGCATCAGATTTCACATGGAATCGATCAGCATTCGAAACGCGTCGAACGCAGAAATCTCTCGGCCCCCGGTTCACCTGCAGGAAATCCCATGATTGATGCCGGACGGCACAATGTTGCCTGCGTATAATGCATAGTCGCACAGTGTATACACAGCACCGATAACTGCCACGTGAATGCATGCTGCAATAACGTTGATGCAACTCGATATGTAAACGCTGGATATCCACGGGAACGCTGGCTATGAAGATTAAACGCATTTCCACTATCACCGAAGAAACATGGACCGTCGAAAATGATTTAACCTCTCGATCGAAAATGGTACCTGCAATTTTTCCTTTTTTATCTTCTTTTTTTTTTTTTTTTTTTAAATGCACGCGCTTTTGGTTTTGCTTGCGCTGCTTGTATATACTCGTACTACTTTAGAAGTAGATGGACGTTGCTTTGTGTTGGAAACGAAAACAATGAGAGGCAAGAATTTGTACATTGGAAACGAAAATAATGAGAGGCAAGAATTTGTACATTGGAAACGAAAATAATGATAGGCAAGAATTTGTACATAACAACAGGAGGCTACCATAAATAAATAATGTCAGCACGAGCTGTGCGACTGCTCCAACGACTGTTTTACAACCGGGCCTGACGGAAGACAGACGGACCCTCGGCTCTCGGCAACACCAGCCGATCTTTGGGGAAAAACGGCCGGAGGACACTCATCATACGATCATCGTGCCGAACAGTCGATCACCGAACGTCTCCAGAGCTTGCAAAAATATATTCATAGAAGAGGACTTGTCGCTACCGCGCGTTTTGATTAATAAAGAACCGTCGATTCTTACATTTGATAATTTGAGCTTAAGATTCGTATAATATGGTCGAGAGAATTAAAAAGTTACATTTTTGTGAAATTTAAATTGTTTTAGGGAATTGTTGTAGTACCTTATTTTAATTCTTTTTTTTTAAATATAGTAAAGAAATGTAAAGAAGATATTAGGAGGTAGGAGGAATTACTTTGGAGCTTAGTTTACGACAAATTTTATAGTTTATAGAATGTCTTGCCTGAAACAGAGCTACTGGTTATTATTATGTATATATTTTTTTTTTATGATGAAGATACGAAAAATATTTGATACGTGAGTTTAATAATATCAGAGGGTTGATATGTTGCAAGAAATATTTTTTTTACAAATTTATAAGTCATCTTCGGTAAGAGTACAAAAAACAAACGTTGAATATTTAAAGGTTTGTTACTAAAAAAAAATATAGCGAGATATATATCTGTTTGTGAGGCAACGAGAGTTTGTTTTATCATTCTCTGTCACTCTCTCTCTCTCTGCTCGATTTACCTATGTATAAATAATAGTGCAGCATGCATAAATAACGAACCGAAAATCTGTTTGAAATTCTGATAGTATAATGTTTCGAACGTTGTATTGTATTTCTGTTCTGTGTTGATAGCGAGATCGTAATTGGACTATTGTCACTGTTAACAATAACGATCTGAATGATAAATTTTTGATCTTGAATAGGAGAATTTGTTACCTTTGACGCGGTTGAAATTATTTTACAAATTTTCGCGACGGCACGCGGATAAAGGGACGTTATAACGCGACGCTGAGTAAAACTGATAACCGGAAAACTGTGCCGGTATCCGATAAAATGATAATTAAAAAACTTCACTGGATAAAACGTTACAGAACTAACGTTGAAATATTACACGAGTACACCGCCGTATATCGAATTGTTAACGATTATTATATAAACGAGGTATGGCGAGCTAAAACGCGTATAAAAAAAAAGCAAAGCCTCCGAAGTTCGAAATTACGCTACGAAATTGAAATTCTGGTCGAAGTAAAAGGAAGAAGAAAAGAGTGGAACGTCCAAAAATTCGTGCTCCAACTTTTATATTTTCTCAAAGACAGATAATTGATTGTAATTTATCATGCAGGATATCGGTATTTTAATACACAGTTACAAAAATATTCGGTCATTTGAGGTATTAATAATTGTAAATAAAAAGCTAAATTAAAATATGGCTAAATTATGATTAACTAAAGAGTTTAATTTGCGATTATTACAGTTTTTAAATAAAATAGAATACATAGGATAATAAAATTATCCTATGCGTAATTTTCTTCAGAGATTAACTTTTAAGTTAGATCTTGCTAAATTTTTATTTTAAAACATAGCAAATTAACCAAATAAACGGAAGATCGCAAATATTTTCAATTTCTTTTTCTCTCCGCGAAATTTAAAAAGTGTTTTCCTCGTGCTAAGGAAAAATTCACACGCGAAAAATTTAAAAAGTCAAATTGTAGAAGGGTTAAAGAAATAATACCAATATTTCAAGTCTTCACCCTTTGCACTCGAAACACACATTCTTGCGATATTTATCCCGAGGAACAGAGAATGAATTCTGACGAATGCTTTCTAAAATATCGCAAGAATCAAAATTACCAAGCTTAACACTAAACCTACCAAAGCGGTCAAATGACCGTTTCGTAATTTCTTGTCCAAATTTTATAAATTATTAACCGTGCACTTCTGAATATGTTTTTGTGATTTTCCGTAAAATATATGGTGAAAGATTTGTTCCTCTAGCATTGTGTATTTTTCCAAGTATCTATTATTGTAATTTCTTTGATAAAAGCAGGTATAGTTTAATCGTCGGTAGGTTTAGTGTTAAGATTCAATATTAGGTCTTGTATAACATAAAAATACACGGAAAGTCGAAATAAAATAATTATACGCGACTCGAGTCGCTGCATTAATCCAAGTAGCGAGTGAGAGTCACCTCTCGAGTGCAGAGTTAAGTTTTTAAATACCATATAATAATACGGAATAATTTACAAATTCCTAAATAAGAAATTAGGAATCGTACGAAAAAATTATTTGCTTATCAAAAAAAAAAAAAAAAAAAATTACACTTTCTCAGTTTGATTTCAAAATCTTTGCACCAATAATGCCTATAAATGAACTGCACGATACCAGTACACTGGTATATTATTATAAAATTTACCGGTACATCGATATATAAAATAAAGAAGAAACACGCGGGTAATCTATAGTAACTTTCAAGTTAGGTTGCGCTATAGAGGGCTAAAACATCCATACATAATCAGCTAATATCATCAATTTCTCTTTCCCAGTGACAAACCGGAAGCAAGAGGCCACAGCTGGCGCAATCTCGCGAAGGAGGCCACCGAAGGGTACCAGGACGAATCTCGTACCAAGCGCACCAACGACACACATAAACTCACACATGGTCGAAAATCGGGGGGCACACAGGTGCGGGAAGATAAGCGCGCGCGACGACGCGGCGTGACGCGGCGCGGCGCGTCGCCACTGCTGCAGCGTAACGTACCAAGTCAGTCCAACGGCGACGCCGCACCAGTCGTACGCGTTAGGACGCGCCTTTTCGTGGCCCAGCAATCAAACATCGGCCGCTCGCGATTTCGTGCGCCCCATTAGTGTCTCTCTGAATAATTGTTGACCCAAACACGCCATCGTCGTCGACGAACTTGAAACATCGAGCAAAACAAATCTGTGGGAAAGAAGACAAATAAAAAAAAAAAAAAAAAACAGGAAAAAAAAAAAGGGAACGATCTCGAGAAAAGGACGTTTCAAAGTTGGATCCTGGATCTCGCGATCGTTGGTGGTTATCTTGAATAAGAACGAAGAGGGAATTTGATCCGTGACACCGAACAGACAG
Source organism: Ctenoplectra terminalis (assembly GCA_019453375.1). Classification (NCBI taxonomy): domain Eukaryota; kingdom Metazoa; phylum Arthropoda; class Insecta; order Hymenoptera; family Apidae; genus Ctenoplectra; species Ctenoplectra terminalis. The sequence goes on from SMSQ01026054.1 coordinate 36,556, forward strand.
ATCGACGAACAAAAGGAAGGTTTAAGGGACCGAAGTCGGTGCATCAAGTGCCTTTTTCTTTCTGTTTCGCGGGGCTACGCTGGTCCCGCCCCTCTGGGCGGCTCCTGGCTCCCGGAAGGATCCTTCGGCCCGAACTGACGGACTTCTTCTCGCAGTACGAGCTCGCAGCATCGACAGCAGGATGTTTTCGTCCTCGAGAGCTTTCCCGCCGATTTTCTTCGCGGCGCTCTTCGTCTGCATCGGTGAGTGTTTCATTTGTTCCTATCTTTTGCAACCGTGAAACCGGAAGTCGCGGCCGTGGGGAACGANTTTGATTTCAAAATCTTTGCACCAATAATGCCTATAAATGAACTGCACGATACCAGTACACTGGTATATTATTATAAAATTTACCGGTACATCGATATATAAAATAAAGAAGAAACACGCGGGTAA
>SMSQ01026054.1:37216-49299 GCA_019453375.1 Ctenoplectra terminalis
AAAAAAAAAAGGGAACGATCTCGAGAAAAGGACGTTTCAAAGTTGGATCCTGGATCTCGCGATCGTTGGTGGTTATCTTGAATAAGAACGAAGAGGGAATTTGATCCGTGACACCGAACAGACAGATCGACGAACAAAAGGAAGGTTTAAGGGACCGAAGTCGGTGCATCAAGTGCCTTTTTCTTTCTGTTTCGCGGGGCTACGCTGGTCCCGCCCCTCTGGGCGGCTCCTGGCTCCCGGAAGGATCCTTCGGCCCGAACTGACGGACTTCTTCTCGCAGTACGAGCTCGCAGCATCGACAGCAGGATGTTTTCGTCCTCGAGAGCTTTCCCGCCGATTTTCTTCGCGGCGCTCTTCGTCTGCATCGGTGAGTGTTTCATTTGTTCCTATCTTTTGCAACCGTGAAACCGGAAGTCGCGGCCGTGGGGAACGAAACATGGTGTGCTCGAACTGGTGTCCTTAAACGATTGTGATCTCTGGTTCTGTTTCCTTGTTCGACCTTTTCTATTTGTCATTGTTTCTTTCATTTGTACTGTTGGTTGAGTCTGGTTTGTTTTATTAATCGGATCAAGTGTCCCGTCAAGGGCGATTCGGGAGCTGTGAGGAAAGTGTCGCCAGCAGTGACTCCACAGTGCGAAAAAAAAAATTTATACGCAAAGATCGAGATTCAAAGGTTCGGATCGGTGTCATTTGGTGATTTTAAGTTAAAGTCTCGGCGTGGAATGATTTTTTTTTTAAGACAGAGAGGATTTCCATGTCGGTGGCCGATAACGAGCACGAACCTTTGGTAGTTTTTAATCGAGTATCGAGCCAAGTGGCCAATTAGCTTGATTCATTGTTCCCGATCGTTTCCCACGCCCGCGAGTCCTTTTGCCACCGATTCCTCGAATGTTCCGTGGCTTGACAGCTTCCGGAAGCTGTTAATGGATCATTGTGTTCTACATCGTCGTATGAATTGTTAATAAAATTGAAGAAGCTCGGGAAAGCTTCTTAGAAGCTTAGAAATTTGTATCTTTAATATCTGGAAGCTTTTTTGTTAAAAAAAAATTGTTCGGTGATTTTTCTAGGTATCAAAACTTGGATTTTTGTTTAATTCAGTCACCGATGGGGTGGTAAATTTGTTTAGCGGAAAGAATTGGCCGTTCGTATAAATATCGGTGTAAATATTCATCGTTTGAAATTTTTCGGAAGGGCCGAGTGCGATAATTGAAGAACTCTTCGCAGTAATTCAATATGATCTCCGAGCGGCTCAAAATAATTAGAGGATCGGCCTCTCGAACGGGATGACCAATATTTTGATACCCACTCTCGACATACAAAGTAAATACCGGTCGGAAATCGTACGTGTTAAATATGCAGTGCTCCTTTCATTCTCGTGTTTGCTTATCCACTAAAATCTACCGAGACTCATTCATTATTTTAGGCGGCCAATCATTGTCATTAAACACAGTTCTCAATTTACATAAAATTAAAAAGAAAAAAAAAAAACAAAAAATCGTCTTCAATATTTATGTAACTATCAAAAACGGAAAAAATTCTTCGGATAAAAATTAGTAAGCTTCTATAATTTAAGAAACATTCGGAACAGTAATTTTTATCGATCCATAAAGTATAATGCAATCCTGTAAATATTTCAGTTAAAATGTTAAAAATGTAGAAGTGGAAGAAAAAATGCTCCAAGTAAAATTCATTTACTGTTCTCGTGTCCCGAAAAACTAACTTCGGTTGCAAACAAAATTCCTCCGATCATAATTATGTAACAGTTTAATATGAACCCACCGAAACAATTTTTTAACCTTGAAAATTAATATACTCGAGTTTCCCTTTTAATTTACCGTTTAATTTTCAAACACCTCCCTTCCCTAAAATTAGCAAAACTTTTTTAAAGGAACGACGATAGATTAAAGAAACTTGGAAAAATTTTCCTCTTACTTCCACTTTTGATGTTCGAGCTTCCCCTCTTTCATCGGTGCGCATCGTAGAATGCAATGTCACAATCGTTTGACTCATATTAAACGTCACCGGCAACGATCGCCGATAACAATCGTCGAGCACGCAATATTCCTCTTCGTCCCGATTAACCTCTCAAAGTTCGCCATGCTCCATTAATTATTTCCATCGGCCTATCGTCGTCATTAAACGGTGTCCACCGATTATCCACTTTAGTATCCACTTTAGTATCCACTTTGGTATCCGCTTTCCACGAGATCACCGCTCGAAACGTGGCCAATACATCGGTGTTCTTCTCCAATCATCCCCTATCGAACAACCCAAACGACTCGAATCGTTAAACGCGACCCCGTGCAATCGGTTCGCCATCGAAGAGCCCGAGAATCGTCTCTGCGGGGTGATTCGAGGCGTCGTCGCGACGAAACGCGCCTACCCCCTAGTGAATAGCATTATTTCTGAGGCAAAGTTTACGCTTTAATCGAGTTAGTCGCGCGGCGAGCGGATAGGGGCGGGTCTAACCGAATTTTCGGCTGTCCCACATTGGGAAACGGGGGTGGAGACCGTCGGGAAGGGGTGAACGGAAGGAATTAGGCGAACGATCGAGCCTGGTGTCTCGGCGAGCAGACGTTTCTGGGTAACAAGAGCGTCGGGTGGCAGGGAAATGGCAAAGGGTTTCGTTCGTGGTGTTTAACCGTCTTTCATCCCTTGTTTGTACGTTGGTGTTGGATCGATGCAATGGTACACTCATAAAAAAATTAATTTAGCGAAATAATTTGTTTACTGGAATTAAGTAGACTGAAATTTGAGTATATCGACGAATTTACGAGGGGTGGTTTTTGTCGAGACGCTTGAGGAAAGAGCGCGCATAATTTTTGAAAGTTTATAGGTGAATATGGCAAAGGTTTGGTATTTAAAATTGTGCGAATACAAGAAGTATTGATTCTTGATACGATTCTTGTAATCGTTCGTCGTTTAAGGTTTGAGAAATATTAACCCTTTCGCTACGGTGCTCTCAGAATTGAGAGAGTTCTTGGTATACTAATGGATACAGTTTTTGTTGAACAAAAATATACACAGCAAAATTTAAGTATATTGTTCAGTGAATGATGGCAGATCATATGTAAGCGAAAATATAAATAATTATATGGTAAAAGAAATGTCTACGCACGCTTTTATCGGATGATTGCTTCATTTCTAAAGGCGTATATATACGCTCTTCGTAGCGAAAGGGTTAAATGAAAGGGTTTGTAACGACGCGGATTCACGTCGGCCGTCGCGAATGTGTTAGATTATAAGATCGTTCGTACAGTTCAGGGATGATGCAGGAGTTCGAGTAAAATCATTTTTATATTTGTCGGAACGTGCGCTCTTTCGCGAGAAAAAATGTGAAACTGACAGAGAAGATAGACGTTTTGTATTAGAATACGATTGAATAAGTATATCGTGAAGTGAAAGATGAAAATGTAGGAGAATGATTGACAATTTTTCGATTTGAATAAAATGCCGAACGTGTCTCGGACCGCAGATTGTTAATAATCGGTTTACGAGGATTGGTAGGCAACGCGTTCTCGTAAAATGAAATTTGACGAGACTGGGAGACGCGTTACTGTGCAGTCGTATTACGAGGAAGGTATTTACGGTTTTCATTGCGACATTGGTGTCGTGAAATCGAAGGTAACGAGCGTCTTCGGGAACGGGAAACGAGGTTTTTTACGGCCAGGATTTTGCTTTTGCGGTGGGATGGGTGATTAACGCGGATATTCGAGAACAGATGTTGGGATTTTAAGGGTCCTTAGCTTCGAATTTAAGTACCGATTGGTTACGGAAAAATTCAGAATTATTAGAATCTTTTTAGACAATTTCTTAAATTGGTGTGTTTCAATAAATTACTGTTTAAAATATTCATTATTTTTATTTCTTTCATAGGTTATATTTTAGGTTATTTTAAGGATCCTTAGCTTCGAATTTAAGTACCGATTGGTTACGGAAAAATTCAGAATTATTAGAATCTTTTTAAACGACTTCTTAAATGGATGTTTTTCAATAAATTACTGTTTAAATTATTTATTTGTCTTCTGTAGATAATTTTCTGATTTATTATTTTTATTTCTTTCATAGGTTACATTTTAGGTTATTTTAAGGGTCCTTAGCTTCAAATTTAAGTACCGATTGGTGATGAAAAAATTCAGAATTATTAGAATCTTTTTAAACTTCTTAAATGGGTGTGTTTCGATAAATTACTGTTTAAATTATTTATTTGTCTTCCATAGGTAATTTTCTGGTTTATTATTTTTATTTCTTTCGTAACTAACATTTTAGATCATTTACTGTATTTAATATTCATATTTTATCGTCGCTAAAAATACCAGAACTTGGTTCAATAGTCAATCGAATTTTTTCTTCGGTGATTAATTATTATAACCCATCAACTAGATAAGAATAAAATTAAAAAAAAATATGTATAGATGTTCTGTGAATTATTTAGAATTAGGATCGATGATCACGACGATCGAACTTTTTTTTCCCAGTAAGTAATTATCGTGTACTCGTCAACTAGGTTGGAATAAAAAAAAAGGGAGCAGAATAGTGAATTGTTTGCATTGTTTCGTCACGTAAGTGTCAATAGGACTCTGCACTCCATTCTTCTACTTCCTACAGTTTCTCGTAGCTTTTGTTTCATCTGAAAACTTGGAAGAACTTCTGTCAACAACGCGAAACTCTCGCACACGTCGATCGTCGGTCACGCCGGAAACTCCACGTGCGTTTCTCGTACCTATTCGCGATAAAACACACCTGCATCTCGCGAACTGGTTCGCTGTTAAACGTACCTGCATTTCTCCGCCAAATAGGCGTTGGATTTGCTCCACGCTTCGAATACTCGTTTTACGTGGACTGATCGATGACTCGAGACACTCGATTCAAAGAGAAACATATTGAACTGGTATTTCCACTATCGTTTAAATTCGCTATCGGAAAACTAAGCGAAAAAAAGAAATTCTGTTTCAAAGTTGTTTTTCTCTTGAATGAAAAATAAATTCGTAGAACTTTATCATCGATTCCAAACATTAAGTTAACAGAACAGAGACATTCCGATATTTTACACTGACACTTTCTCTTTGAGATATTCGAGAAAAACTCTTCGGATTGAATTTTTCATGAACTCTAAAATTTTCCTCGAATATTGAAAAAGAGAACTTTCAATATTTCAGAGTGTTTCTCCTCAGAACACAAGCGTGGCTCTTGAAACCGAATTTTCTATAAATTCCCGAACTATCTCCAACCTTTCTAAACGAAATTCGGAATAAGATAAAACTCATAATTTGCATTTCACTCGAACAACTTCTTCACTTACATTTTCCACAAATCCCATCTTTCTCAATCAATACTACTACAAAAAAAAAATAAAATAAAATAAATAAATAAATAAATAAATAAAAAATAAATAAAAGAATTTCCTCACAAATTCGCGTCCCAATAAATAACACCCCCAAAAATTCCACCCTTCCAGTAACCCCAATAATCACCGATCCCAAAGCACTCCTCTTCCAAAAACACCATCATCTCTCAGATTCCCGTTCCTTCGGCGTTCCCCTTCGCGAAACGGCAACAAGCACGCTCAGCAGTCGTCGTTTCCCCCGGAAGTCGAGCGATCCTCCGGAGCGACGGGGTCGAAAGTGGTCTCTGCTTCTTGTCCGAGATCTTTGTCGACCAATCCGGTACAATGCGACGCTTTAACGCCAACGTTTCTCTTTCCGTGCAGCCAGCCAATCAGGTAATGGAGGCTCGTGAAAGGCATCGCGATTTTTTTCCCCTCCTCTTCGTCCCACTTTTCTTTTCCTCCCCTTTATGCATCGACGTACATGCATCTAATAAGGGGATGAATATGGAGTCTCTAATCCCAGGCCGCACGTCGACACTTTCGGTCCAGGAATTTCTCTATTCAGAGGGGTAATAAAGCGATATGGCGTCGTAAATACACGGGCTGCACCCTCGCGGACCTTTATCACTTTATTACCCTCGTCGTCTTTTGGCCCGCTGAAAATCCGACCAGCAGATGCGCCGACCTAATGCGCGTTTTTATCGTTCCACCACCGTCGTATCGATACCTTTTGTCGGAGGATCGACCGGCTCGATGTGGGCGATCTTCTCGTAGAGGATACCGATGATGAAAGCTGGATTTACCGTGGGAGAATTTATTTAATCTCAACCCCTTGGATTACGATTTCTTCAACCTCGATGGAGGTATTTTCTTTTTGGACAGCTAATTTTTTAATATTTGTTATTTAGTAGATTGAGCGTGGAAATATTTTTGTTTCTTTAATTCCTTGGCTTACGATTTCTTCAACCTCGATGGCGGTATTTTCTTCTTGGACAGCTAATTTTTTAATATTTATTATTAAGTAGATTGAGCGTGGAAATATTTTTGTTTCTTTAATCCCTTGGCTTACGATTTCTTCAACCTCGATGGAGGTATTTTCTTCTTGGACAGCTAATTTTTTAATATTTGTTATTTAGTAGATTGAGCGTTGAAATATTTTTGTTTCTTTAATCCCTGTCTTTTGTTTCTTGAAACTCTGTCAATCGCAAAGTATCGAAATATTACACGTATTTTGCATTTCCTAACTTTCAATATTGTAAATTTAAATTTTTCAATATTTCAAATTTAAATTACAGTTCAAGCTGAAATTGAAATTTATTATAAATATTGTGTGTTTCTATTGTATTTTATCCAGAATCGGGGCCACGAGTGTCACTCGTGGTTATAGGGCAAAGAGTTAAATAAATTGAAAATTGTATACTATTCTTTTTTTTAAATAGTTTCACGTATTACCGAGTGTTTTAAAATTCTTTAGATCACATTTCGCTACGCGTTAGTGTTTTAAGTAAAATGGTACGCAATTTTATGTTTTAAAATATGGTTTATTAACCCTTTGCGCTACCGTGTCGAGCTGGACTTGACATTCCGCTTTGCTACATTTATTTCAGTTTTAACGCACGAAATATATTCTTTAGCGTTAAAGTTAAATTTTATAGGAATTTATGGATGTAGATACGTTACGGAAATATGATAATTAAGGAAGATTTAGCAAGCTTTTGAAAATAATTTATGAGCCAGTAAATACTCAAATACGAACCAATTGAGATAAAATATAGTATAATAAATATAGTTAAGAGCGCAAAGAGTTAATAGTAGAACTATCAAAATGATCAAAATGATCAAAATGATCAAAATGACTCGTTCGTAATTTTGTACAGAAATTTTATAAATCAACTACGGTGATTTTGAATAGATTTTCCGTGGTTTTTGTTAAAATTATGGATAAACCTTGTCAGTTGTATCACATATTATTTTATACTGTAAAAATAAGTATACTTTAATCGTCGCTAGTTCTGGTGTTAAGAATTCATAGGAGCGAAAAATGACGAGAATAGGAATAATGATTAGAACGAAGTAAGTTGTAACGAAGCAACTAAAATTTTCTTGACAACGCGTCTAATAAAATGGGATACTAAATCAAATGGGTTATCGCTATAATTCAACACTACGTCATCTTGTTTGAGGAAATGTAATTTTTTTACTATCGGTGAATCCTTTTCCGTTTTTTATTTTATGAAAATGGAGAAGAGTGGTTGGTAAAGATTTGAGCGATCTGATTTGGGAGATTGAACTGTTCTATGAAAATCTGAGGATCCTTTGTGGTTCTNTATGTTTTAAAATATGGTTTATTAACCCTTTGCGCTACCGTGTCGAGCTGGACTTGACATTCCGCTTTGCTACATTTATTTCAGTTTTAACGCACGAAATATATTCTTTAGCGTTAAAGTTAAATTTTATAGGAATTTATGGATGTAGATACGTTACGGAAATATGATAATTAAGGAAGATTTAGCAAGCTTTTGAAAATAATTTATGAGCCAGTAAATACTCAAATACGAACCAATTGAGATAAAATATAGTATAATAAATATAGTTAAGAGCGCAAAGAGTTAATAGTAGAACTATCAAAATGATCAAAATGATCAAAATGATCAAAATGACTCGTTCGTAATTTTGTACAGAAATTTTATAAATCAACTACGGTGATTTTGAATAGATTTTCCGTGGTTTTTGTTAAAATTATGGATAAACCTTGTCAGTTGTATCACATATTATTTTATACTGTAAAAATAAGTATACTTTAATCGTCGCTAGTTCTGGTGTTAAGAATTCATAGGAGCGAAAAATGACGAGAATAGGAATAATGATTAGAACGAAGTAAGTTGTAACGAAGCAACTAAAATTTTCTTGACAACGCGTCTAATAAAATGGGATACTAAATCAAATGGGTTATCGCTATAATTCAACACTACGTCATCTTGTTTGAGGAAATGTAATTTTTTTACTATCGGTGAATCCTTTTCCGTTTTTTATTTTATGAAAATGGAGAAGAGTGGTTGGTAAAGATTTGAGCGATCTGATTCGGGAGATTGAACTGTTCTATGAAAATCTGAGGATCCTTTGTGGTTCTCGGACAAGTCGCTGCAGGCGGTTCTTTGATAGCGGAAGCTTCCATGGGGAATATTAAGTTGAGGAGATTCGATGTTACTCAGATCTCGTAGAGCTTTATTATCTACCGATAAAAATGTTAAGCGTATCTTCAGCTAAGCGAGCACTAAACATTCATCTCCCTCGTTCTTTATATTTGAGTCTAGAATTTTTCAAAAATTAAATTCATTTCTTCTGATACATCCATCGGCATTATCGTTGAATGATTATTATGTCAGCTGGTAGATAAAAGGGAGTGTTAAGTCCACGAAATATATACTTAAAAAAAAAATAGGTGTACAGGTGGTGGTTACATTTTGAATTTTAAAATTGCCTTCCTGTAGAAAGACAGAAGATACGATTTATCTGTTGTCTTTCTACAGGATAGAAATAAAAAAGAAAATGACAATTTTCAATATTAGATACTATAAATGTAATAGATAATAAAAATTTGATAATAGAATAATAAAATACTAGAATTAAAAAAAAGAAGATGAAATTTTCAGCAACACTGTGCGATAACAATTACTATTACTGTACACACTACAAAATACAAATAAAAAAAAGAAACCATAATTTTCAATATTACACACTATAAATGTAATAGATAATAAAAATCTGATAATAGAATAATAAAATACTACAATTCAAAAAAAGAAGATGAAATTTTCAGTAACATTGTACGATAACAATTATTATCACTATCCTCGCTACAAAATACAAATAAAAAAAAAAGCCACAATTACCAATATTACCACAAAATACAAACAGAAAAAACAAAATTACAATTTTCAATAACACCGCGTGATAACAATAACTATCATTACCACTCATACTAAAAGATACAAACAAAAAAACCACAATTACCAATACTACCACAAAATACAAACAGAAAAAACAAAATTACAATTTTCAATAACACCGCGTGATAACAATAACTATCATTACCACTCATACTAAAAGATACAAACAAAAGAAAAAACAAGTTTCCAATAGCACCATATAATAATAATTATAACCATTATTACATACTACAAAATATACAAATTCGCAAGTTTAGAAATTACCTCGAACCAAGCCACCATCATAAGATTCTCGTGTATTCCGTAACAGAATAAAATCGTAATAAACCATTCTACTGCAACGCATCACAATTCCCATCGAATAAATTAAAAATCCATGCAAAGAGTCAAGAAATGGATATGAAAACGGTGTTCTGAAAAGATAGAAGTCACTCAGCCATCCTTTGCATCTCCTAGCAGTCCCCACCCTCGAGGCACACTTCACTAGATCGGTATCTCTCGGGTGGAGTATGAAATCCCGAGTCTGAGGGGCGGGTTACACGCGTCCCATTCGCGTTCCTGGCTCAAAGAGGTTACAATATGTATGGCAGCGCGGGATATAATATTTTTAAGCCCGTGTCGCGACGTCAATACGGCCGGAGGGGGTGAAAATATGCATAGAGCCGGTCGTTCGATACATCCCTTTGCTGGCGCATCCGTCGACATGGTTAATTTCGATGAGAGGTCGAGTCAGGATACGACAGGATAGTTTAAACATTAAACGCGAAGGTTAAGAAGAATCAGGCTAGATGAATTGTGGAATTGACACTGGAATTACCAACGATTTAACCCTTTCGCTACGAAGAGCGTGTATATACGTCTTTAAAACTGGAACTACCGACGATTAATGTAGAGTTATTTGTACCAAAGAAATCAAAATGATAGGTATTTCGAAAAATACCTATAACAAGGGTAACAATTCTTTATGTATATTTTTTACAAATAATTGCGGAAAATCCTCAAAAATTCATTATTGTAAGTTTCTAAAATTTCTATAAGAAATTATGAATAAGTCATTTTGACTTGTTCGGTAGTTCTAGCGTTAAAAATTAACCCTCTATGGGACCGTGTGATTTAAAAGTTACAAACTGATGTATCTAAATTTNTAACCCTCTATGGGACCGTGTGATTTAAAAGTTACAAACTGATGTATCCAAATTGAAAATTAATTTTGTTTAGTTATCACTGCACTATTAAATTTGATTACTGTATTACTGTAGCTCCAGATTTTTCAACAATTAAATAATTATTTTTGCTGAAGATAATGAGTTTAGTTTCTACGTTGTTCAAGAATGAGACTTCAAGAACGCAATGCGTTCTCATTTCAGATAGAAATATTTCTAATATAAATTGTTGTAAAATAAATACACTGTTAATTAACCAGGATACTATTCGGTTTAATAATTCTACGGTTGGAAAGTTTAATAATTTAGTTCTTCAATTGAAAATGATCTCCACCCTCGATTCGACGAGCATACTGACCGACGACCAGCCAGGCTTCGATCGTCAAAGTCATGAAATTATAATTCACGATGAATTCATGAATCTATCGGCTGTATATCATTTCCGTCGATAGGTCCAAGCAGCCGCATAATCTGACCGGACGTCGTGTGCGTTCGGCCAGGCCGCGTGTTTCGTGCGTTTCGTGGTTTCCCTTCCCTCGATCCGCCCCCGCATTGTTCCCATCTAGTTGCTCGTGACGATATCGCGCGCGTCGATAATCTTCCCGAATGTGCCTATTAGTTCGTTCGAATTCCCGGCTGCTATCGGCTGTCGACGAATCAAAAGGCCACGCTTCGACATGAAAAGTCGGTTGTAACTTCTGGTGGTTGTTTTATGGAAAAATTTGATACATGCTGGAAAGTTTGAGTTTCTATGAATGTGATTCTTGGGTTAAGGAGGTGAGAATACTTTTGGGTTGTGTAGAAGATACTATTAATTTTTCTACTTTTCTAAAAAATTCGGAGTGCAGCGGAAGGTTTATTATCCGAGGGGGTGGGAAATTTAAGTTTCTTGCGAGGGTTGTAATTTCTTAGCTTGGTTTCGAATTATCGATGGGTTATAAATGGTATTATCGAGTGTTTATTTGTAAAATATTTGGATTGTAATGGTAGGTTTGTTACTTGAATGGGTGAATATTTTTTATTTTTTAATGTAAGGTTAGAATGTATTTAGGTACTATAAAAGATGCTATTAATTTTTTTTTCTGGGAAAAATTCAGGGTACAGTGGAAGGTTTATTATCCGAGGGGGTGGGAAATTTAAGTTTCTTGCGAGGGTTGTAATTTCTTAGCTTGGTTTCGAATTATCGAAGGGTTATAAATGGTATTATCAAGTGTTTATTTGTAAAATATTTGGTTTGTAATGGTAGGTTTGTTACTTGAAGGGGTGAAAGATTTTTTTATTTTTTATTGTAAGATGAGAATGCTTTTAGGTACTATAAAAGATGCTATTAATTTTTTTCTCTGTGAAAAATTTGGGGTGCACTGGAAAGTTTATCATCTGAAGGGAAATTTAAGTTTCTTACGTGGGCTGTTAATTTTTTATTTCGAAAAGTTCCGAATTAGTGCTGGACTATTAAGCGTTTATATTTTAAATAAATTGTGATCGTAACGTTAGATTTATCGTTTCAAGGGACGGAAAATTTTTTACTTTTTATGTACGGTGTGATTTTTTAAACTAAAAAGGTGTGAACATTTTGGGATTGTATAGAAATTATTATTGAGTGTTTGTTCCGTGAAAGGGGTAGAAGGTTTAAGTTTCTTA
>SMSQ01026054.1:50121-67350 GCA_019453375.1 Ctenoplectra terminalis
CATTAAGCGATTCTTTATGAAGAATAAAAGAAAAACATAAGTATCTGTAAATAATATTACAATTTCCGTCACCCTTAAACATACCATGGAAATGATACATAAATGTAACTGTACAGGAAATACAGCCATCGAAAAGAATCGTAAAAATTCTTATTAGTAACTGGTGAAGAGCCAGAGTATCGTCGTAAAAATTCGTAGATTTTGATACTTTGCTGAAAAGAAAACACGATGCGATAGTGTCGTTGCTCGTTACGAGGATCGTTTTATTAAAGGATCGAGCAATCTCCATTTTCCGTAGTGTCATAAAGGCATATATGGTGGAACGGAGTCCCGTCGAGCGCGGCACCGTTAAGTTTCTCGAGTGCTCTGAGTCTTGAGCTCCAAGAAAATGAACTTGAAGCTTGAGCTACCGCGGTCCAGCGTCCGTAGTCTTAATTTTTAATAGCGTGTGTTCAGTTTAATGGGAACGCGTGTGTGCGTTCCCTGCGCGAGCTCTCTGGACACTTCGTGAAAAGAACTAGCTGCACTAGAGGAGACCTGGAAAAATTGTGGCCAAGAAATGAAGGAGAAATTTTCTCATTAACAGTCGTACGATTCTATGATTCTTAATACGATAAACGACAATGAATTGGCGTAATTTCACAGGAAAAGGCTACCATCTACTTTTTCCTTTAACGAAATCAACATCAAGATCAAGATATAAAAAATATATAAAAAAAGGATCGCAATAAGTTAGAATATTCTGCAAAAAAAATTAATTTTAACACCTAAAGATTGCAGTTGCGGTCTTCGTGGCGTTACTCATACAATCACGTTGCTACTTCTTCATTAAAAAAAAAAAGAAACAAGAACCTTCAACATCAAATTAAATTAAGAAAATTATCAATAACTTCTTTCCTAGTCCACATAAAATTAAATCAAGAAAATGATCAATAACTTCTCTCCCAGTCTACATAATTCAATCGTAAATTATTCAAAGCTGACGATAGTCTCTGAACAATACCGAATCTCTTCGAAATTGAAATTCAAACACCCGCCACCACCCGAAGTACCGTATCAATATTAATATCACATATAAAACATGTAAACGAACAAAATAAAAGTCAGTAGGAAAAAAACTAAATAATTGAAACCCTCTGGAAGGAAGTCTTATCTCAAACACCCGATGAAGAATACCCCGGAGGTGGTTCTCCATCTCACCAGGAAACGTTCTTCCCCTCTTCAGCTCGGCATCCACGCTGCGCTCGAAATCACAGCAATTTTTCCCTGCTTTGAAAGCTTCGTTCCCCTTTGTACCACCCCCGTCTATCTTCAGAAAAAAGTACGAACTCGTACGTGAAATCGGTGCAGCTCGTCGCAGGATCTTTTCTTCGCGCATCGAGGCGAGGGTCGCGTGAAATCGAGCCTGTTACAAATGCCCGACCGTCGCTACATAGCCCGGAAAAGCATGCCAGAATCGAGGAAGGCCCTTTATCCGGCGCATTCCGCGTTCTCATTCACGGGAATAATCGAAAGCATCCTTCGGAGCGCTTGAAACAAAACGATGAACGCCGCCTGGAAGGATCGAGGCTCTTTCAGGAGGAAGCAAAGAGACAAGAGGAAGAGGAAGAGGCCCAGGGAAGCGTTCGAGGTCGAAGATTCTTGGATTTCATTCATCGTTGGCGAATGAAACGGTGGATTTTCAGTAATTGGACCGGCGCCGTGTATCAACCAGCGTTTTCTGTGCGCGTGGATCCTCGAAATTGAGCTAGACCAGGCTCGGGTTAGGAACTTTTCAGACCTCTTCAGGCTGAAAAAGGCGGGCCACCGGTCTTAGCAGGAGAATCTCGAAAAGTCGACGTTCTCGTGTCTGTAACCACTCGACTGCACCGATTTATAAACTTTCGACGCGTTCTGTGGTTACTCTCGTGGCTGGCTCGATGCTCGAATCGCGTGGAGGTTATAGGTTGTGGGTGGAGAACGATAACGAGGTTAAAAATCGTTGGTCGATCGTGGGAATGGCAAAGATGACGAAGAGTCGGTAAATGAAAGACTGGACTGTTTTTTTTCGGGAGGATCTTTGTTCGAGGATTTTTTTGTTTGTTTTAAATTCTAGATTTCTTATAGGAGGCTCTTGAAATTTTTTATATATATTTTTGCTTCTTCAACATTGACAGTTCGTGATTTCTTATAGGAATTTTGTAAATTTTTAATGCTGCATTTTTCGGTATGTTCTATGATTCTTTTTTTCTTTAAATACATGGTTAAAGATTCGTTTCTCTTGCGTTACGCGTTTCTTCAAATATCTATTATTGTGATTTCTTTTGTACAAATATAATAGATATACTTCAATCGTCCTAAAATTACAAATTTTCTTTGGTTGATTCGAGGTGAATCCAGAAGATAATTAGATTAAAGAAAAGAACTTTTAAGATTATAACAGAATTACTGATAGAATCACATTAAAAATTTGTGATAACTTTCAAAAGAGCGTATTTAGTAATTTTAATATTAACTATCACGATCATCTCCAAGTCAATTATCGTTAAAAAATAGTAATAAACTAATAAATGCACATAGGAGCCAGTAGCAATCAAACGGTTATATCACTCTCCTCCGTCAAAAAAAGAAAAAAAAAATTCGTTCTCAAAAAACGTTTAAAACATTCTTCCATCTCCGCTAAAAGAAGCATCCATTAAAGTTTCGTTTATTAAAGTAAGAGAAATGAGCGTGTATCACGGCCAAAGGACGAAAACGTATCGACAGTCCCCGTGGCCGGCTTAAAAACTTTACGCCAGCCCGTGGAAGAGGCGAAAGAGTGCAACGTGGAAAGTTCGATCTCTCGGGGAATGGGAGCGACCCAGTTTTTCATCTCGACCACGCGACATTCGCGCCGCGTGCGTTTCCCTGGTCGTATTTTCGTGTAAATCACAGCAATACGTCACGCTTCGGCTTCGATTCGTCAGGATTTGCTCCTCCCTGGTGTCTAAACGCGATCATCTTCGCTAATCCATACAACTTTTCTCGATCGACAGCGTTCTGATATGGCACCTCGAGACTTTCGGCTGATTTAGGGTCATTTAGGCTGATTTAGTTCCATCGCGTGTGCTGATTGCAGAGAAGAGATTTTCTGGGCATAATTTTTTACCGTTAGGTCGTCGCATGGGTTCTGCCCTTTTATTTCTTGGCGTGAGAGATGTAATAATTTTCTAGTCCATAAGAGACTTTAAAAAATTCAAGAAAAATATTTCTACTAGGCTATCGTTGATAATAAATTTAGAGATTTTTATAAGTATAGAGGAGATCTTCTGAGTATAATTTTTTAGTGATAGGTCGCTGCATGGGTTCTGCCCTTTTATTTCTTGGCGTGAGAGATGTAATAAGTTTCTAGTCCATAAGAGACTTTAAAAAATTCAAGAAAAATATTTCTACTAGGCTATCGTTGATAATAAATTTAGAGATTTTTATAAGTATAGAGGAGATTTTCTGAGTATAATTTTGTACCGATAGGTCGCTGCATGGGTTCTGCCCTTTTATTTCTTGGCGTGAGAAAGGATTGTGAGTGAGAGATTAATAATTTTCTAGTTTATAAAACACTTTAAAAAATTCAAGAAAAATATTTTTGTTAGACTATCGTTGATAATAAATTTAGGACTTTTTACAGCAACTTAATTTATTGGTATCTTCAGGTTCATAGATGGTAATTTGAATCTTCAACGTGCCCGAAATTTGTTAACATCGAAACTCTCCTTTTTATCGCTTCCATATTCAACATTTCTAAATCTAATAATTTTTCACCGATAACCAAGTTTCTCCGAATTTAATGCCACAAATTTCAGGGTCCTCCGGTTCTACTTTCAAGTTTACTATTTCCTTGGCTTTTATACTTCTGCCAGATTTACTGTTTCAATTCCTCCAAGTCCACTTCTATCTACTCTTTCCTTCAGATATACTAGTCTTCGGTACGATCTTCTCTATGTTTCTTCCAGATCTAGTTCCTTCAGGCCAAATGTTACTAGATCCACTTGCTCCAATCTGACCTAACTTTTTTTCTTCCTAAACGTCTACGTTCGACAATTGTTTAAGCGTCTGGTTGGTTGGCAATTGGTTAGAAATTACTTAGAAATTATTTGAGACGATGAAAAACCTGTCTCGTCTCCTCGACGTGATATAAGTTTCACCAAGGTGAGTCTTACGGTGTCGTTAATAGCGGAGACCTTTATTACGTACCCCTGTGCAAGGAAATCCGTCGTAAAACGGGATCCTTGGACAGCTGTGCGTCAGATTTGCCTGGATTAAACGGCTGAAAGCTCCTAATCCCCTTAAGGGAGATCTTGATATGGGGTGCTCTGATAAGGCGACAGACGTAGCAAGAGATTTTCTTCGAGATTTACCGGTGAATTCATTAGCTGGACTATCTGGTACTTCGTTGTCTCAGACGTCGGGACGTTCATTGTTATCGGAATGATCATTTGGAGAATAATTAAGCGAGGTGAATTGGTTATTCTCACGAATTAAATAATATTGTGATTATACCGCGGTTGTTTTTATGCATTTACTGAAAATTTTAAGGTAGGAAAATGTATGGAATTTATATATTAAATGTGTGTGTATAGAACAATTTCTTCTCTAGATTTTATTTATTTATTTTTTCATTAGATACTTAAAAATATGAATTTGCACAAAAATTTGTTATTTATTTACCATATATGATTTACTTATGGTATGGTAAATGATTAAATATAAAGATTCAGAATAATTAGGCGAGGTGGATTGGTTATTTGTACGAATTAAATAATTTTGTGATTAGACCGCGGATTTTTTATACATTTATTGAAATTTATGTAATAAATGTACTCCTTATAATGTTTAGTGTACAGAACAATTTTCTATCTAGACTATATATTTTTTCTTTTTTCCATTATATCTTTAAAACTATGAATTTGCATAAAAATCCGCTTTTATCGATGACCATGTTTGTTAAATTAGACTCGGACGAGAATCAAGTAGATTTCTGTGTTCAGTTGACGCTATTTTTTCAATTATTAATCGTCAATTGAAAATCGTTCAGAGCACAATCAAAGTTGCATTAGTAACCTGTAAATTAATGTTAATCTTAATCCTCAATTAAGGGATAAACTTGCTCGTTTAGCAACTAGATCTCCTTAACAACCCTTAAGCGAAACCAATACCAAAATCCACCATGAATCGATCGACCCAACCAATTTACCCGAAGTTGCCAGAATTTACAATCCACCTTATCAAACCGCAAACAATTAGACCAGAAAACACGAAACTGTCGGGACTAAATAAATTAATGCAGCAAAACAGCGTCGTAGAGATATCGATAACACTTGGAAACATTCCACGAGGCGACCCTCTTCTCTTAAATGCCTACCGATTCCCAATTCCTGATCGCTACCCCAAAATGTCCCAGAAGAGCCTCGAAACCCAACGATTGGCTCGATGATAAATTTATTTGCGAACCCCTACCAACGTCTTTAGTTATTTTACGGACTTCCACCCTACGAGCCAACCCCTCGAAACAGAATTCTTCGTCGAGACGTTCGTAGATTCGATCAAATTGAATCGAACGACCGAATAAATTAACCTTGAAGCTCCAGAGGGACGCGATCGCCTCCGGCAGAAAATATTAAATCGCCGGACGAATCATCCCTGGCACGAGTATCTGCTTTCCAACCCTCGTCAAGCTTTATGGGAGATTCGATTATCAGTCAGAGATTCTTTTACCTGAATTATCCGCTGTGCAGAGCTGGAAAGATGGTGGAACGGTCGGGAATAAGAGGAGAAGTCAGCTCGTCTCACCCGATCCTCACCTTTGACATTCTCATAATCACCGCCATAATTGGTATCATTCTTGGTGGCGTGTTACATGGTACACTCCACGGCTATCGAATTAAAGCGACTACAAATTTTCAGTATTTTTCATGTTTTCCGTAAAATTAAAATGTCTGTTCAATTTGTGATGATATAATTTATTAACAGGTTCGTAGACGCGAGTGATACAGCGTTCGTTGTAATTGTGATGCAAAATGACGTGAACGCTGTAACATTCAAATTTATAATCCACGTTATCGTGCATTCAATTCTATATAGCGTTAATTTTTTCGAATTATCACGCACTTTAATGACCAATTAATAATATAATAATTAATATTAATATAATAAAATTGTTACTGTCCGCGAACGTGTTAAACGTGTTAACTACCAATACACTACTACTGTACATAACATTATTAACACATGTTAATATCTTGTATTTCCACGAGAAGAAAAGTCACAGCGATAAAGTGAATCTTCCACTCGCGACTGGGTAGAAAAAAGAATAATGACGCCTTAATTCGGATAACTGTTCAGCCAATAACGATGATCTATCTGAATTTGGGCGTCAGTGATATCCTTCATGGGTACCGCGAGTGGACGATTCCCCTTGGCCCTGATTTTTCAAGTGATTTTTCAGTGATTTTACAGTTTTGCAGCTATTTGTCCAACTTCTCTCATCTCTCTACAATAGTTGCGACCGTTTCGGCCAATAATAAGGTATGATTGAGAATGTATGTGCATAAAGGTGTGACTAATCCATTAGGACCAATCATAACCGCGTTCCTCGTGTTTCCAGCTCTGCAATGTTGCAGTTTTAAATTTCCCATAAATACATAAAAATCTATAGTCTGTTTATTATTATCGTTATTTATTTATGTACCGGTAAACAAGCAAGTATGGAAAATATCGCACGCGTATCGAGAAGGTAAAAGTAGCTGCTCATACTTTCGGGGAACGCGACGAATCCGTCTCGCGCTGGCCCTGGCGTAAAAGGCGGTGTTGGTCGAACGAAAATGGAGAATCACGGACGCGGGCAGCGCGTCACGATACTCCGACCTATTAGCTTAAAGTAATTTCCGTTTAATTTCGCAGCTTACGGTCTCCAGTGGCCTCCTTTCCCTCGTCCACGGTCCGTTTAACGAGCCTTTAATGCCGAACACCCGCGCTAATAATATGAGGATAATGAGCCATATTTCATCAAAGTGCGAGTCTTGGGTGCCATGTGTCGTTGAGAACGATAGGTCGTATCATTTTGACGGTTTCGGAGTGCTGGGTTAGGTATCTGTGCGTTTTAGTGTCGCTGAACTGTGATTAGATGGATCTGGACCTGCGGTGTCTGGCGGGTTGGATGGTGCAAGTAGAATAGGGTCGTACGTGGTCAGACAGGCAGAAGTACGGTGGAGGTCTAGTTTCTTGGACGTGTCTGAGGATAAAACGGTTTGGGTTATTGGTTTACTTATATAATTGGGTGAATAATTTGAAAATATATTTGTTTATTCTTTTTAATATTAATAAAAAAGATGTAAGAATTTATGTAATAGGAGAAATATTGGATTAATAGCCTTGAAGTATTTTAAATTTTAAAGTCTTTTCTTTTGTTTGGTAAAATTGTTTATGGATGCAGCTCAGAATTCACGCGTTCTAAGAACAATCGAGTTAGGATAGGAATTTTTTGTGAATATGTACTACTAAAAAATTATGATCTTCGTAGTTAGTTTACATAGTTTGTTCAATATCGTAGATTTTATAGTAGATTCGTGCAACTTTGAGAAACAATCGAGTCGTGGATTAACTCACCTCTTGTTGCATCGATATTGAGAAATAGTTTCGAGTAGTACTAAACGCGGTATAAAAATTAAATGAAATTAAATACCGCCATAAAAATTCTCCACCGATCTTCTAAAAAATTAAAAATAAAATTCTCGAACGCAATCTATGCAAAATTTGTTTCCAATCGATTAAAAAAATTGTCGTTGAACCCACTTTGTCCCACGGTTCGAACTCTTTCAAATAACAGTCCTGTACCACTTTCGAATCGTTGAGTAGAATAAATCAGTAATTAGTCAGACATTGCTCGAACAAAACTCTCAGAATTGATACTCTCTTGCAAATCCAGCCTCCCTCGACAGCCTTCCGCCTCTTGGACAGTAATTTTCAACCGTGTCAAGCGAGAACGAATCGAAAGACTCGCGCGATTTTCTCTCGCCGATAAAAATACAGGAAAAGAAATGGTGGAAATTCTTCAAGGTGGCGTTGCGTCGACAACGCGATCCGATCGATCGACAGTTCTCGAGCATCGAGAGGCGCACACGTCAGTGTATAACGTTATTAACCCAGAAAAGGCGAATTTATTCCGAAAATATCCTCGTTACGTGAGCGCTGAGAAAAGTTTCGAGGTTGTTCGACGATAATTGATCGCGTCAAAGGAGCACGTAACTAAGATCGCGAAACAGATTTGAAAGTGGCGAACGATTGAGGCGCGATTCAAGATTAACGCTTAACCCACCGACCATTAAAGTATACTTATTCCTACCAAGGAAACCACANAAAAAAGGATATTACAAATGTTTGCGATTTTTATTTATTTTTAAAACAAAGAAAAAGGAAAAAATATGAATCGACGAAAATATAAAATTTGACTTGAAACATAACTTCTGAAGAAAATTACATCGCCGTAGCGGCGCCAATGGAGTGCAAAGGGCTAATATTTGGTCTCCGGCAAGATCAAGTATATCAGAGATAATTAACAAAATCAGCCTCAAGTCGGAACGAATAATTTCTGCAGCTCTGACTACTCTTTATTTTACACGTGTCTCACTCTTCCTACGTTTCTGAGCACCAGAGATTACTGTTCTGCCAACGCAAAGAAATTTATTAATTATATGATATTATGCGCTTAAAGATTCGTTCCTCCTGCATTATGTATTTTCTCAAATATTTACTATCGTAGTTTCTTTGGTACAAACATACTTTAATCGGTGGCTGTTTAATAACAATATCGCGAAAAAATTTATAACATTTAACAGCGTATGTTTCAAAGATTACTCATCCAAGAATAATATCTCTGCATGATTTATCATTACCTTTTTCTCAACGATAAAAAATAAAAATAGGAAAAAAATAAAAAATCACATAAAGTTTGTGGAAAATCAAACAAAGGTTCCCATAAATAAATCACCTTAATCCCCTGTCCGGCTACATTTTCTACGCCATAAATATTCATCCCCTGCCACGACGGCCATGCGCTGGCTAATTCGTTATTAATCGACGTCGAGTTACGACGGTG
Organism: Ctenoplectra terminalis; assembly: GCA_019453375.1. NCBI lineage: Eukaryota > Metazoa > Arthropoda > Insecta > Hymenoptera > Apidae > Ctenoplectra > Ctenoplectra terminalis. Next base: position 59,231 of record SMSQ01026054.1, read on the forward strand.
AAATTCATCAGGAGTTCCCGGTTCCGTAAAACATGGCCGTCCGATTCGAGTTATCGCATGAGTCACGCGAACCGGAGGAAATAAAAGGATTGAAAAGAAGGTTTCTGGATAATACGCAGGAAATAGCACAATGATTTTTCGTTTATGTACCAATTCACCGATTAACCTTCTCGACCCTTTATAGAGCCGCGTGACTTAGAAGCTACACATCGTGTCTGTGCTGATAACGAAGACATCCCTAGTGACAAAAAATCACGAAATACGTTCGAAAATGTGGCGTTAAAAATTGATAAAATTTCTGTGAGAAATTACTCACAGGTCATTTGACCTCTTTGGTAGCTTTGTTGTCAGGTAGTTTTATTGGGAATTTTTTTTAGGATAGATAAAATTAAATTGCACTTAATCGATACTAATTATTTCAATAAAAATTGAATTGTCGATGCGACGTTAAAGCTCGATAAAAAAAAAAGAAAATTAATTGCTATTTAAAAAAATATATATCATCATTGTGATTCTTTAAAATTAAAATTACAGGTTATCGAGCAAGATATGGTGCTACATTTTCTTCGTCGAAATAGAATAGCAACGTTTCATAATTCTATCGTAAAAAAGAATATATATATATGTTCCATAAATATCCTATTCAATATACCAAGACAATTTTGCACCCTCGTTTACCTCATTTTCTCCAATCATTGACCTATTCTACTTGCTCCCAGTACCCAACAGCGCCTTCTAAAAATTCTTCGCCTTGGTCAACGTTCCTTGTTAACGTTCAGCCATTGAAAATCCTTTTATTCGATGAAAATGCGACAGACTATCCGTATAAGTTGATAATCGAGAAATAAGAACTTCGTTTCTATCCTGACCGCGGAAGCTATTTCCAACCGAGGAAACTCGCTTTCCTGTCTTTTCTGAAACGTTCCACGGTATCGTTCCACCCCTCCATGGATTAAAAATCCTCGCTGATTTATCGCGGCCGACCGTACGTTTCTCATTGTGATTTAGGACGGGCAGGCAGGGAAGAATTTCGAATACATTTTTTTTCTCGAGGCTGTTAAGCCGCGTTTGGTACCATGTATCATCGATACAGGGGGAAGAAAATTGTGACAATGGTTTTCAGCCGAATTATCGATCTTTTGTAGGAAAATTTAAGTAAAACAAAGTTTCAATTTATCATTAACCGTGTAGTAATATGAATTTAGGTTTAGGAATAGAAAAATTAAAATATTGAAATATTTTGAGCGTTATTTGTTAATTGTGGAATTTAGAGACTGTGAATTTGACTCTTCGGATCATTTTTTTCTTGCTTTGCTTCGGGTAAAGGGGTTAATTTTTATTTGTGGAAAAAAATGGAAAAGATAAACGGAGAATGTTTAGAAGAATTTTAGAGAATTTTAGAGAATGTTAAAGAATTTTTATCTCCTATGAGAAATGGGAAAAGTTGAACTAAAGGTGTTTAGAAAAATTTTAAAGAATCTTTATTTGCGAAAAATTCGGAGAGGTGTGTAGAATAATTGTGGAGAATTTTTATTTGCTAGAAATTGTTAGAGATGAATGGAATGAGATTAGAATAATTATGGAGAATTTTTATTTCCTAAAAAATGTTAGAGACGAATGGAAAATGTTTAGAATTATTGTGGAGAATTTTTATTCGCTAGTAAATGTTAGAGATGAATGGAATGTGATTAGAATAATTATGGAGAATTTTTATTTCCTAAAAAATGTTAGAGACGAATGAAATATATTTAGAAAAATTGTGGATAATTTTTATTCGCTAAAAAATGGAAAAAACGAGTGAAAAGTGTTAGGAGAAATTATAAAGAATATTTAGTAGTATGTGAATGGTGTCGTCGGTTTGTCTCCGTGGCGAAGATCGTTNATTATGGAGAATTTTTATTTCCTAAAAAATGTTAGAGACGAATGAAATGTATTTAGAAAAATTGTGGATAATTTTTATTCGCTAAAAAATGGAAAAGACGAGTGAAAAGTGTTGGGAGAAATTATAAAGAATATTTAGTAGTATGCGAATGGTGTCGTCGGTTTGTCTCCGTGGCGAAGATCGTTTTAGAAATTATATTCTATCACAAAGGAAAAAAAGAAAAAAAAAAAAAATGTTGAAACAAGTTCAATTTCAAGCCTTTCGAGTAGGAGTGATAAGCGTTTAAAAGAGTGCTGTTTGAGATAAGGGATTCTTTCACGGTATTTCCACCTATTTTCAAGCGAACGTTTCTCCTTTCGCTATGGAAATTCCACGGATCCTTTTGTGTTCGCGACTTCTTTCGAAAAAGCGACTCGTCAAGCGTTAAAATCTTAAAATAACGCCAAGTCACGAGCCTCTCCGTGTGTTTGACGTGAATGAACCTCTTGTGCTTGGAACAGGAAGTTCGATTTCGAGTCAAACACCCGGTTCGGAGCGTTTCTTTCCAAAGGAAAGTCATTTGAAACCTCGAAAGTGAGATCGTGCAAATACGAACCTGTATTCCATGAATTCTTCACTCATTCAATTTTAACTCCCTTTAAACATTGTTTTAAAAATTTCTAAATGCTCAACACTCGTTTATTTATTACATTCATGGTAAAACGCTTCTATTTTGCAAGCAATTCGTAATTATGAACGTTTTCAAGTGATCCGAAACAATTTTACGAGGATGATACAAGGAAATACCTTAAAAAATTACTCAAAAAATTCCTCAAAAAATTTTTCAAAGAAATACCTTAAAAAATTACTCAAAAAATTCCAGTGCTTCAAACTCTTTCATTATTTTCACTTTCTGTGATAAAATAATCAGACTTCCTAGAAAATTTGTTCTTCCATTTTTCTGAAGAAACTTTCTTTAAAAAATTACTTCGAAGACTCTAAAAATTCGCTAATCCACAATTTTTCGAACAAGTTTCCCCCAAAAATGATTTCATCTCTATTCTTAATTTCCACCACAAACCTTTCTAAGCTTTTCACAAAGTTTACAGTTCTGCGATTTCTGCGATTTAAAACACTCGCATTTTTCCCCGAGTCCTCACAATTTTCCAATCTTCGAAACACGCACGTTCCCGTCCACCAGATCACTCAAAGTAAATTAAGAAACGGACATCTGGCATCGCAGGAAATTAAAAAAATTGTTAGAAATTTCTGCATCCACCTATTTTACCAATTTTTTTTCTCCAAGTCATTTCGAATGATTTTTCCCCAGNACTTCATGATTTTCCATGCAGAAACGAGGAATTTTTAATATTCTTCGCGGTGCTTGCAGCTGCCCTCCGGAATATTTATCTCGACCTTAAAAGAATAGAGGGAATATATTTTTCTTTCAGTGAAAATTTGTTGTCAGACAGAGATTTAAGTGACACGTAATTAAAAATTAACATCACTATTTTTATTCGCCTCTAACGATCGCGAATATTATTCTTTCGCTCCTGTGTCTGACCATGCATTGACCGCTACTACTTGATTTTGTTTCTTCCACTTGTAACTAAGATTACGAATTTTTTTATTTTATAATTTTCATTCGTAACGTGTTAATAAGAACGTGATACGTTTTTCTGTTAATTTTCGTTGGTNTTTTTTTTTTTTTTTTTTTTTTTTTTTTTTTTTTCCTTTTTTTTTTTAAAAAAAAAAAAAAAAAAAAAAATAGGTAGATAGTATGATTTTTTTTTCAAATAATATATAATGTGAAAAGTCTCCGAGCAAGGAATTATGGATTTTGCAATTTATGTAAGTTGAAAATTAGAATTTTTTGNCCCCCGTCTGCTGAAATATTCTTACGAAACTCCAAATGTAGGTCGGCCGTCAGTTGACGTCATTACTGTCTGTTATCGATGTATATTATATTAGCGTGTCCTTTTTATCGGACAGCTCCAACGATGGACGAAAAGGAGTCTGGTTTGTTCGCGGTTTCTAATACGGACCGACGACGGTAATAAATTACTCGGATCCTGTACACGGGCTTGTTATTAAAGCATGCGTCAAGTTCAGTCTGGTGATACCCTGGGAAGCGAATCCTTTATAAATAACGCGGTAATTTAGCGTTCGCTCTGTCCGTAGAAATATTCCAAGAAATTTCGGTCGCGTCCATTAATCATCTCGCTGTTGTTGCTTTGGCGCGGAGAAAATGTGGACGAAACGAGGAATATTAATAACATTAATTGTTAGGTAGGAAACTATGGAGGTAATAAAATTTCTTACCATTAAATTTGTACGAAATCTAAAGAATTTATAACCAAGTTAAATTTAAAGCTGCTTGCCACTTGAAATGGTAGAAATAAAAGGAATTTTAAATTTGATTTTATTGAATACAAGGTTTACATATTTTCTATTCCTATAAAATTAATGAGGAATCACAGTAGTTAATAGTAATTGGTAAGGTTTGTATTTAGTATTTTTAAAAGAGCAAATTTTAATAAACCTTGCTTCAAAAATTTACTTTTTTTTATATTTGTATATATATATTTTCTACACGTATAGTATTCTGAAATCTTAGATAAATAAATACGTACCCCATAAGTTAACTAAAAACGGAACAAAAATACCATCTATTCCCAAATTCCACCAAAAATCCACAAATCCTTTCCGAGCTCTACTCAACTACTCTCCGAAGTAGAATCACAATAGTTAATAGTAATTAGTAAGGCTTGTATTTAGTATTTTTAAAAACTAAAATTTTAATAAACCCGCCTTCCAAAATTTACTTATTTCAATAGTATGCATTTTTTAATATTTGTACATATATTTTTTCTACACCTATAGTATTCCGAAATCTTAGATAAATAAATACCAACCCCAGAAGTAAACTAAAAACGGAACAAAAATACCATCTACCGCCAAATTCCACCAAAAATCCACAAATTCTGTCCAAAGTCCTCTCAACTACTCTCCAAAGTAAAATCAAGATCCAAACAAATATTTCTCACCGCATCTCGCGCTATTACCCGCACAATCTCGCTATTTTTTCACCAGCATCATTCACCATCCTTTCGACAAAATTCCACATCGCGTTGCTCTATTTTGTAATTCCACCCTCAATGGTGCCTTTATTGTGAACACCTTTTTTTTTTTTTTGTTGTTGTTTTTTCTTTCGTTTCTTTTCGGGTAGAAAGCGGTCACCGTGGCCGTCCAGTTCTAACGAAGCTCGTGCAGCACGCAGAGCAGAACGAAGGGTGATTTCCAGTTGGTTTGCGTGGGTGAGCTTACAAGCTCACATCATTAGAGTCTTTGTGCCGCGGCACGAGAGGACGCTTTCAGTTCGTTTCACAGCCTCTCAAACTACGGCGGCATAATTTTTTCACTCTTCCCGGGACGCCATTGATACCGCCCCGTGGGCTGTCAGGGAAAATCATTACGGTATGCGGCACTGCCATTTACAGTAAAACAGGGTCCTTTTTTTTGTTCTCCTTTTTTTTTCCTTTCTTTGCTTTCCCTTTTGCGGAGGTCCTTCCGTGAAATTATTTCGACGTGGGCTGATTGGGCTGATTGATTCACCGGGAACGGCGATTACCGGATTGCGGATTTTTATGTAGATTCATGTTTTTTAAAATACAGTAACCGTAGTATGGTATATTTAGAATAGCAGTGGGTATTTGTAAAGGCAGGGCCATAAAAGAGAAAGGCACTGGCGAAAACCGAACCCAAAGGGCTGGCGAGTGCTTTTCCGGCCGATGCGTAGGCGAAAGGAGTGCGTAGGGGTGGGAGTGAGGGTGTACGAGAATTTTTCCAAGAATGGTGAAAAAGAGGAGATTGTCGTTGACGTTGAAGAGCGAAGGATCTACTCTCCAATGTAAAATCGCAATTGTTAATAGTAATTAGTAAGGCTTGCATTTTTATATATTTTTAAAAGTGAAGATTGTAATAAAGCCTCCTTCTGAAATTTACTTTTGGACCCACTGCAAGCTACCTTAGCGTCGAACTATTTTTGTTTCATTTTATATGTATTTTTATGTTGCTCTAAAGTGAACATATAAACCATTATTCTAATACCACATAATAGAAAGCAGAACTTTGATAAAAAAAATTGTTTCATCTATGGGATATTCCGTACATATTTTTACGTTACCTGTATTCTGTGTGATTTAACATCGAATTTGCTACAAATGCACGAAAATCGCCAGTCTGATGATTTTTTTTTTTTTTTTTTTTTTAGAAAGCACTATAATTTGAATGTTCCGTACATTTTTTTACGTTACCTGCATTTTGTGCGATTTAACATTTTTGAATTTATTATAATTGCATGAAAATTCGAAGTCTGATGATTTTTTTAAATATTGTATCTTATGGAGGGGACTTTTTGAGAGATTAGAAAATCAGTAAACGGAAGGAAAACACGAATATTTGAAAAAAAATGTTGAGTAATAATTTTTTATTATATCTGTTTTAAAATTACATGTACGACTAGATTAAAAATAATCCAAAGGTTGTATCATTAATTTTGCCAGCGAAATCAGTAGAACAGGACCATGCAGGTCAGACAGGAACGTAGTAGTACAACCATACGCTTGACCGGCCGCAGTAGAATAGTTCTTGCTCAAGTATTCACTAGCCAAGGCTTATTCAGTGGAACTGCACCGTATGTGGTCAGACATATCGCAGATAGAATAGGCAAGTGCATCGTCGAAATTATTCACAGGTACAAGTGTCTAATCAAACGCTGAGCAAGGGGTTAGGTCGGTAGCTAGTCAGACACTTTTGGAATATATGTTTCTGCTAGGTATTCAGTAGAGTACAGTGCAAAATAATTTGCATATTCAGAGTTTAATTATATCCTACCTTTTTTTTTAAATATCTTTAAATATTGGTGCTCAATTTTTTATTTAATCACACATTTTCTGATTCCGTTTATTTCATAACATTTGTGATATTTAATAATATCTAACAAAGATATTTAAATTTGGGAGATACAATAGCATATTTCATAACTAGAATTTTATTATATTCAACAGAATCGTACATTCCAAAATTCTCACCGTTCTCAAGACCAGTATTTAATAATTAATATTACATTTTTTTAATTTCTCAAATATACCAACCCTTATATTCTTCAAACGAAAGAATTCAGGATACGGAAAAACTTCAAAAGGCTCCCTTAGTAAAATAGGTTAACTTCGTAAACAAACAAAAAAATTCTCATAAAAATCTCTCTTTATCTCTCCCGCTCAAATTCTATTCAACCCTGCTGCCGCCCTCGGGTCATTTTTGACTCAATCGTGTTTCCTTTTCATTAAAAGATTTCCTAAATTCCAGAAAAACATGAAGATGCTACTCTTAACGTCCCAGTTTCCCACTTTTAATTTTATTTTACGCCAAAGATACATTTGTCTCAAAACCAGGAACCTTTTCAGCGAAACAAGGGCGCGATTGTATCGAAAAGAATTACAAGATCGCAGCAGGGTTAATCCTTCGCGTTTCGCGCGATTTTTATCACCGAAGAAAAGAAATTTTATTTCGAACGAAAAAAATTACTGTTGCTCGTGAAAGTACTTGTTTTTATCTATTTTACAAATATCCTTTTTTCACTCGTAAACGAAACATAAATTNTAATAATTAATATTACATTTTTTTAATTTCTCAAATATACCAACCCTTATATTCTTCAAACGAAAGAATTCAGGATACGGAAAAACTTCAAAAGGCTCCCTTAGTAAAATAGGTTAACTTCGTAAACAAACAAAAAAATTCTCATAAAAATCTCTCTTTATCTCTCCCGCTCAAATTCTATTCAACCCTGCTGCCGCCCTCGGGTCATTTTTGACTCAATCGTGTTTCCTTTTCATTAAAAGATTTCCTAAATTCCAGAAAAACATGAAGATGCTACTCTTAACGTCCCAGTTTCCCACTTTTAATTTTATTTTACGCCAAAGATACATTTGTCTCAAAACCAGGAACCTTTTCAGCGAAACAAGAGCGCGATTGTATCGAAAAGAATTACAAGATCGCAGCAGGGTTAATCCTTCGCGTTTCGCGCGATTTTTATCAGCGAAGAAAAGAAATTTTATTTCGAACGAAAAAAATTACTGTTGCTCGTGAAAGTACTTGTTTTTATCTATTTTACAAATATCCTTTTTTCACTCGTAAACGAAACATAAATTTTTAATTTCGCGAAATTGAGCGTAATCGTGTTGAAAATAGAATG
>SMSQ01026054.1:82545-101139 GCA_019453375.1 Ctenoplectra terminalis
AAAAAATTCCTTAAAAGTAAAATCTATCCGATAAATACTACTTTTTCCATAGCTACAGAATCGCTACCCTCCGGAGTAATTAAAAATAAAAAGATTCTCCTAAAGACGACCATATTATCTACCACCAAACATTCCTCAACCCCTTTATCCTTTCAAATAATAATAAAAAAAAAAAGACCAAAAACCCAAGCTTCCCCAGCAATTCAAAGCAATCAATATCTCATCAATACCCAAACCACCCATCCATCTGCCCCAAAACTACTCGTTTCTCCTCTCAACCACAAATCTCCACCACCGTTCTCCACCCTTCTCCCCGATATCACCGCTGCGTCCTTCGCCAATCAGAACAACCGATAATAAAACAATTTCAAAGAAACATAGCGTCTTAGCGCCGCGCCTCGTCGTTATCTTACAATTCCACGTCCAATCAATTATACCGGCGGTAACAACCGACGGAAAAGGACTTCCGGCGGATCCATCGATCCCTTTCCTCGCTGCACTTTGTGGATTGCCAGCCTCTCGCAATCTACAGAAATCAGCCGGACTGGAAGAAAAGAGGAGCAGACGGTCTGTCAACTCCTCCAGTCATTTTTCATTAACCCCTGCGCCTTTGCTCCGCTCTCGGTGTACAGTTCCAGCGGAAACTTTAGGGGAGACGCGCTTAGAATCGAGGCTTCTGTTTGTCCGCGTTGTGGATTCGAACGAGTCGGAATTGTTTTTTGAAATTTTTTTCCGCGACTGTTTCAGAGTGGTTCGAGTTAAGCTTCGGGGAGCTCGAAGAGGAAGAGAGAGAGAGAGCTTTAAGTTTCTTTTAGCTTTGTCGTGCGTGACGAGGGTGGCTCTTGGAGGATGGCTCGTGTTGGTGAAAGTGTATTGGAATTTTGGGAAGCAATTTTTTTATTTTTGAGTGAAAATATATGTTCAGAAGATGTTAAGGAAGTTTTTTTAGTTAGAGGTGGAGGAATAAAATGATTTTCGGAGAAGTTTTTTGAAAATATATGTTGAGAAGATGATAAAGAAGATATTGAGATTCGGGGAAGATTTTTTGTGTACAAATGGAGGGATAAAATAGAATCTAAAGAAGGAATTAAGAATATATTTTTTGTAAGGAATTATGGAATGAAAAGAAATTTTTTATTTAGAAGTGAAGGAATAAAATGATTTTCGAAAGAGATGTTTGTAAAAATATATGTTCAGAAGATGTTAAAGAAGGTATTGAGATTAGGGGAAGATTTTTCGTGTAGAACTGGAGGGATAAAGTGGTATCTAAAGAAGGAATTAAGAATATATTTTTTGTAAGGAATTAAGGAGTGAAAAGAAATTTTTTATCCGGAAGTGAGGGAATAAAATGATTTTTGAAAGAAGATATTAAGATTTCGGGAAGATTTTTAATTCTAAAATGGAGGAATTAAGTAGTATCTAAAGAAAAAAAATATATTTATATTTTTAAGGAGTTAAATATTATATCGAATCTTTTAGACAGAAATTTTTGATCTCGAGGTAAAGGAACGAAGTAGCTTCTGAAAAAAAGAATTGAAGGGGAATCCTGAGGAACAAATTAATAAAAACATTTTTTTCTGGAGGAATCAATGAAAATGAATGCTCAGAAAATTTTATAAATTATTCCCAGCGCATCCAATAATTCCATAAAAAGAATCGATTACTAGATAATTGGTGTTACTTCTCAATTAATCACATCCAGTATCAATTATATCAAAACAGAGCGATCGAGCTTGACAAGCATCGTGTCAAACGACGAACCACAGCTGTAAGGTTCATTTTTCAAAATCAGTCTGCCACCTAAACGTCTGCCATTCAGTGAAAACATTCATCAGTCCACGCAAATGCAATCAGCATCGTTCAAGTCCCGCTTCATCGAGAACCTGAAGATATTCAATCTCGTAGCTCATCTTTCACCGCTCATATCGCGGCTCGTTTATCACACAGTTTAATTGATCATCTAATCAAGCGAAAAAGCAACCCCTACCAACGTGGTTCATTTATCACCAGTTGAAATCTCTGATCAACCCTTTGTCTTATAACATTGAACCACCTTACTGACACAGATTATATAAATTCAAGTTAAAACAACTCTACCTTTGATCACAATTTTCAAAATATACAAAAATCTAATATTCAACTCGTCAGAGTAATTAAAAAGAAAAAAAAATTGTAAAACATGGTGATAAAATTTCCGATTTATTAGAACAATCACTAAACAAACCATAGAAGCAATTTTTATTATTCACACTATTTATTAAGCACGAAAGTTTCGATTTGTCGCGGTAATCGGTAAAAAGAGATTCTCAAAGAGGTGTTGCTGTATTAAATTCTTCGCAATAACCACTTTCGGAATCATTGAACAAAGGATGAAATTAATTCAGCAGAAAACAACCGAACTCAAGAATATTTACGAGAATTGTATAAAAAGATTCAACAGGGTGTATTTTTTTTATTCATCCCAGTATTCGAAGGAAGCACTAATTTTTTTGAATATAAATCAAGTTTGACTCCAGAACCATGAAAAATAGAGCGCAATAATTTCCGAAAGAAACCAAGAAAAAGATCCTCGTCCCTAAAATAGTTCTCCGTTCCTTCGAACACCGTTCCATCGCAACTTCACCCCGAAAAAAATCAGAAGATTTAAAAAGTGCGGAAGAAGGGACCCCAAAAATGGCAGCAGAACAAAAATCCGCGTGACTCCTTCACACTATCGATCACGATACCGACTGACATACTTCTCGAAAGATTAATCGCGTCGGTCTGACGGGCTTTCGAGCGCGGCTTAACGAGAGTCAAACTTTGAAGCGGAGCTTTTGCGCGTCGATTCGGCGGCGTCGAGGGCGGAGAAGAAGATGGCCGCACGGTAAAGGGGTTGCAGAGGGCGGTTTTGAGAGGCCTGCGGCGAGCAGAGATTAAATCGTACCACAGTAAAGAGCTAATCTGTCCGTCTCTCTGCCCTTTTCTCTTCTGCTGCCCCCTGCGGCTCGTCCCCGTTCTCCGACGTCCTCTCTCCACCCTCGTTTCACCCTCTCTTTCCACCCATTTTCCCAACCTTTTCCCAACCTTTTCCAACCCTTTCCGTCCGTATCCACCGCGGAGCCTTCCGCTATTTTCCGTTCCATACTCTTCCACCGTCCTCTGCTTCGACCATAGAAATGGAAATGCTAGGGGTTGCTACCCCTTTTCGTCTGCACGCACAGAGCCAGGCGTTGTAACATAGGCCAGAATGAAGATTGATGGGAATAAAGGGAATGTATGAGAGGATTATGAATACGATTCTTCGTTCGACCGACGATCAAACGTTCGATTTCACGTTTTTCCACCCCTTTCTGTTCTTTGCTGGATCAACCTTGTTTTTTTTTCCCTTTTTTTTCTTTTTTCCTTTTTTTTTTATAGTAGTGAATCGTTCGTTGATCGTTTCGCGGGATGTTCGGTGGAGAGATGTATTTCAATCGTTCCGTTTTCTTCGTTGGGTGGACGGAAACCCAGGATCGATTAATGGAGGGTTGAAAGGAGCTGCAAGGGGTGGGCTGGTGTTTATCGTGGTCGACTGGGTAATTGTTTCGGAATACTTCCGAGGGGTAAGTGAGAGGAATTTCAGCGCAGTTTCTTTTGGACTTTTTTTTTTATTCCGTGCGCGATGATCTCTTTGCTTAAAGCTAGCAATTAATCTGATTGTTTGATAAGCTGGAGCTAAAGATTATGGGATCAGGTGATTTATATTCATGGAGACAGTGTATAATTCTCTTATGAAACAGGAGTGATAAATCAGTTATGGAAATTAATATACGATATGATTTTATAAAATATTTATACAGGAATATATTTTATATTTGGGGACCTTAATAGTTTATAATTATTTCAAAAAATATATACTTTTATTCAAGAAACAAATTTTTACTCGTATGTAACACGGAAATACTTTAACTGAAAATGTGAAATAAAATGAAACAAAAAAAATAAGTTAAGTTACATGATTTCTCACGAGTCAACGAACTTAGAAGATTTCTGTTTCTTTCTTTTTTTAATGGAATTAATTTTGCCGGTATCGCGGTTAGCCAGCCACTTGATGGCCCTTTACTTTGCAGAAATAGTACTTGGGATAATTAGCTTATACCCTTAACCCTTCCAGTTCGTTCACCAGCAGTTTATTAACTGGAAAAAGTTTCACGCATCGATTGCTCGTTTCTCAACCCTGAAATTTTCTTCTCTTTTTCTTTTCGCGATGGTTACATCAACTTTTCAACTTATAAATTTTAATCTTCCAATGAATTCTTTCGATTCCATTTGATCCGTCCATTTTCTTATTTTTTGCGAAAAATTAATTCAAAAAATTTATTCTTTATTAATTTTTATCTTCTTCTGTTCGCTAGGTTTAAAATAATAGCGTTTGATGAAAATTGGCAAAATTCTCTTCGATGCAGAAACGTAGATTAATACGAATTTTCAAGATTTCTTCTACCAGTTTTTTTTCATTTCTAAAAAAATTTTTCCCCTCGAAGAAGTCTGAGAACCGCGAGAAGCTACACTTTAGCCGATGAAATCTCTCCGACCGGCACGAAAGACGTTCAACGACGTCTAGAACGACTCTTGTAACTTACTTTTCTTCTCCGTTAATTAATTAATTCCTTGTCTTAGCCACCGCCGACGGCTTCTGACCCTTCTACGCGTGTATCTTGATTATATTTATTTTCCTTAATTTCCCTCGCTCGCATTATCAGCGTTTCCTTTGGTCACGGGGATGAAATGTCAACAGCTTGCTCTATGATCTCGAGGGAAACCGGTTGCAGATAAGAATTCTTAGCCCCTTGTCTTCGAGTAAATGTCAGGAATTTCATTATGTCGACTTTGCTGTAGCTACTCGAATGCAAGATTGCGACAGAGTTTGTTTTCTCCTCGCTGAAATTATTAAATAATCTTAACATTTAAGAGCTGAGTTTGTACAAATTTAGGTTACTGTTCCATTCTTGTTTTTTTTTATTTTTGCTTTAGGATAATGAAAGTTTTCTTCGTTAGATATTCACCAGCATAAATTGTTACTTAATATTTTGGAAAATTTATTTCCAAATATTATTCTTGAATAATAAATATTATTATTAGATTATTGTACAATTTATACACGTTTTTTTATTTAATATTCATTGAAAAATTGATTGGTTTCGAAATAGATATATTTGTGTAATATTTATTGATAATTAGACGGCAGATTTTTATGCAAACTCGTATTCTTATAAATATAGTTACAAAAAAACAAAAGAGAAATTTGATTATTTTATAATAGTTTTTGGTGGATGAAATTTACTTTATATTATATTTTTATTAATAGTTTTAATAGAGGCAGTTGTTCTATTCATTATCGCAATAAAATCACAAGGATCCACAAATTTTTCAGGATTTAAAAAATATTCTTATAAATATAATTAAAAGAAAAAAGAAAAAAACAGAAATTAGCTGACCAGTTCTTTTATCCCCAATCATAATAAAATCAAAGATCCACAAACTTTACAGGATCAAACAAAAAAACCTGAATCAAATTTTATCACAATAACTATTATGTTTTATATTTTACTTACACCTTATCTACCGAGCACGTGCGCTCTGTATATTTTCGTGCTCTCAAATTTCCCATAAATGCATAAAAATAAGCAGTCGATTAATTCAGAAATTCCTCCTTTCTCAATTTCTATTCACAATTCGGAAACATTTTAGTACAAATATTCGCTTAATATTAATATTCCATTCAAACTTTTTCAATAACTCCCCTCCAACAAGATCTTAAAAATCCAAGCCTCGTTTATCTAAAAATTTCCAATTCAAAACAGAATTCCGTTTTCAACGTTCGCATAATAAAAAAAAGAGAAAAAAAAAATTTCATTTCTCACCTCGAACAAAGCATCCCTTCGCCACCACCCATTCAACGAAATCTCCGGCAAGCACCCAATGACGATAACAAGTTACCCCTCTTGAATTCTATCCCAGGTTTACAATAACCAAAAAGACAAGGGGATCCGTTTCAATTCTAAGAATCACTTACGCAACCATCAGTGCTTCCAAGCAGTTTCTCATCCTCCGTAAAATATCGTCGGATCGTTGCATTCGAGATACAGGCAGCTTCCACTTTCTGTTTCTCTTTTTAAGAGTTACGCTTCATAGGGCAGAGGGTGCATCGCGAATCTCATTGTGTCTCCCTCGTCATCGTTCTTCTCTGACATTTCGCTCCGCCGTTCCGGCGAATTTACCCTCCGTTTTCGGTGGAAGCAACTCTCAGATTTGATTACGCGAGCCTTCGAGTTTCGACTCACGTGCCACGCAGCGGCTCGATTCCACTTGGAGAGATCCGGATCGGGTGGTGGAAACGTTCGTTTCCTTTGAGAGAAAATCGGAGTAGGAAAGATCGGAGGGTGAAAGATGTGGTCGTATGGAAAGGGATGAAATTGGAGGAAGTAGGATTTTTCTTGAGAGTAGAATCGTTCGAGCGGGTTTTAAGTGTCTTGCGTTAATTGTGATTTTTTGTTTACTTTGGTTCTCTTTTTTTTTTGGTAGATCTTGTAGAGTTTGTGGATTGAAATTTTTGTCTGGTTAGAAAAATTTAAGTACGTGGCAGGTTCTAGGGGGTCGTTTGAGGGAGTTTTGTGGTTGGCTGGTAATCGGTGCTAGCTTGAATGGTGTAAAGAGAAATTTNAGTGTCTTGCGTTAATTGTGATTTTTTGTTTACTTTGGTTCTCTTTTTCTTTTGGTAGATCTTGTAGAGTTTGTGGATTGAAATTTTTGTCTGGTTAGAAAATTTTAAGTACGTGGCAAGTTCTAGGGGGTCGTTTGAGGGAGTTTTGTGGTTGGCTGGTAATCGGTGCTAGCTTGAATAGTATAAAGAGAAATTTAAAGGGTTATTTTTTTACACAAGATGTGGATTTTTGAATAGAAACAAAGAAAGAATAGATCACTATAAAATTGTACGATAATTAGGCTCAGGATTTTTACACAAAATATAATTGAGAATGTAGTAAAAGGAAACAGAACTTTGTTAGAAAATTATTTCGCTTATCGGATATCACATCCACTATCTTAAGTTTGGATTTTTTTAGATATATGGATTTCTGAATAGAAACAAGAAAAAAAATGGAACATTATAAAATTGTATGATAATTAGGCTGCGATTTTTATAAAAATTCATCTCATTGAAAATGTAGTAAAAGGAAACAGAACTCCGTTAGAAAATCATTTCGCTCATAAGATATCACATCCGTTATTGTAAGTTTGGATTTTTTTAGAGATATGAATTTCTGAATAGAAACAAAACAGGAATGGAACATTATAAAATTATATTAGGCAAAGGATTTTTACACAAATTCATCTCATCGATAATATAGCAAAAGAAAACAGAACTTCGTTAGAAAATCATTTCGCTCATAAGATATCACATCCACTATTGTAAGTTTGGATTTTTTTAGAGATATGAATTGCTGAATAGAAACAAAACAGGAATGGAACATTATAAAATTATATTAGGCTCAGGATTTTTACACAAATTCATCTCATCGATAATATAGCAAAAGAAAACAGAACTTCGTTAGAAAATCATTTCGCTCATAAGATATCACATCCACTATTCTAAGTTTGCATCTCCAAATTACAAGTCCTATTTAAAAATTTGTATTCCATCTAAAAAAAAAAAAAAAAAAAATCCCAACAACCCCTTCAGTCTTCTCCTTGCGTCATTCAAAACTTACACCGATCCCAGCCGAAAGCTTATCCCAGAGCCCACCCCACCCCCTATAACCTGCCTCGTACCGAATAAAACTTTCAAACCTGACAAAAATCACAACGCCGGTCGCTAGCCCCTTTCCCACCCTTGTCCCCGATTAGGCAGATGGAAATTCCAGTGGAAACGCGTTCGTACGGAACGAACAACTTTTGCTGGTGAACAAAAACATCGTTAGGCCGCCGAGAGGCGGCGACTCGAAAGGGGGTGGAGGCTTTGGCCGAGCCGAACGGCGGGATTTCGAAGCGGAGGCTCGAGGCCTCGGCTGGGTTGGGCAAACTGACCCAGATAGGTGAATAGTGAATGCACCCTCTGCGCGCCAGCAGCCTCTGCTTTGCAGAAAATATCTCTTCGCTCTCGTTCCCACCCCCTGAGACTGTACCGGCCTCCCTTTCGCCGCTTCCGCCCCCTAGCCAGCGAGTGGACAATGCGATTTCGAAATATGAATCAGCGCGGGGGTGGCCAGTCGTGTTTACAACCGCTCAGAGGGAACGTCGAAGGATGAGGGTGCGGGGGTGGAGAAGGATAGTGACGTCGGTGAAAGGGATGGTCGGGGGTGGATGGATTGAGTAAAAGGAAAAGTTACTGGAACTATTTTTTTTCTCTTTTGTTGGCTAGTTTTTTAATTACATGTTTTTATTTATTTATTTTCTTTTTATGAAATTATAATCTGGAAATTTATTTTTCGTTCCTTAGTTTCTTAATGTACACGTTTTTGATCAATTCTTTTCTTTTTGTATAAAATTATAATCTGGGAATTTATTTTTCGTTCCTTAGTTTTTTAAAATACATGTTTGTGATCAATTCTCCTTTTTTTGGATAAAATTATAATCTGGGATTTTATTTGTCGTTCCTTAGTTTCTTAATCAATTCTTNCTTTTTTATTATTATTATTTTTTTTGTACGAATTTATAGTCTGGAATCTATTTCTTTGTGTTTTAGCTTCTTAATATATACATTTTTTTATTATTACTTTTTTTTTGTACGAATTTATAATCTGGAATCTTTTTGTTTGTGTTTAGCTTCTTAATGTGCATGTTTTTTATTCATTTTTCTTTGCATTAATTCATGGTTTGGAATTTTCTTGTACGGTTTCTAGCTTCTTAATATGCACGTTTCTTATTCATTTTTCGTTGCATTAATTTATAGTCCAAGATTATTCCATCAGTTTATTATACTTTTATTAAAACAGGGAAGAGACAGTGAAATATGGACATAGGTTACTTCTCTCACGAGTATTAATTTTTCTTCCAACAATACGATAGCTTCAATACCTTGAATATTAATAACAAAAGTAAACAACCAGTAATCCTGTTACTGCAATCCTGTAACTCACACAATTTGAAAGAAACGCTCACATAAAACCCTCCCCGTACATCCACCGTTTCAAATATTCTGTCCGCCATTTAAAGAAGAGGCTTTCAACTCCTCTATCCGAGCATGTTTCGTCTATTGCTGATAAGCTTTTGCTAACGACGCCGTTCGAGCGTATCTTAACGACGTTCCCGCGAAATTTACAACTGTTCGTCAGCCGAAACGGTGGCTTACAAGGGCGCAAAAGTTGCAGCTACTCTGACGACAGGCTCGTTTAAAGATTAGCGAGAAAAAAAGGATCCTTGCGAAAGGATAAGTAAATTTTAAATTAGTAAATTCAGTTTCTCTAATTTAATTTTCAAACCTGAAACTGCTATGATAATTGAATAATTTAAATACATTGCAACACGTTTCGTTTGAAAAATATATGAATAACACGAAGTTTGTCTTTCAAAGAAATGAGAAAAGAGAACGAAAAAGAGAAGAGAGAACGAAATTAAGAACTATTTCAGCCGGCAAAGTTTTTCTTGAGTAAATGAATGGAATACATAGTTCGGTGAATAGTGAGTACTTTTAAGATGAAGAAAGAAGGGGTTCGTAAGCAATTTAAAATTCAATGAAAGAAATTGAATTAGGTTGAGCAGGAGGAGCTTAAAGTTCAAAGAAACGAGACTTCGAAACACTTTTGCCCGGGGTAAAGTCGACTTAAAAATGTTATTTATTAATCAAGATAAACTGGTCCATAATCCGAACTGAATTACCCTAACTTTGTATAATACGATTTTACTTCATGCTTCTATTCGGGTTCCATTTTTATTCCTCTACACAACAAGTAACTATTTTCAATCATTTTTGTAATTCATAATTCTCGTAAAAATTCCTCCAAATGATCTTTCAGTTTCGATCGATGATTCCTAACTTTTGTATCCAATTTTCAGCTAACCGTTTCTTTTTTAACAGTCTTCTATACAATCTCCAGAAAACAAAATTCTTTCCAATCGATATTCATAAAAATATCCGCTCACTTTAGGTATTTTTTGAATTTTATGTAGGACTGTAAGTTAACGAATAAAAAATTTAATTAAAATCTGTTTCTGACAAATATTTAAAAGCTTACAACTAGAAATATTAAAAATATTACAAATATTTAAAAGCTTAGTTTACAATAACGCATAACGGTTTTAAAATAAACAGCGTTAATATCTAAAATGGCCGAATACTTCTGTGACTAATTCTAATTATTTCATATTTAAGCTGACAATTATTTGAATCGAAAAAGTGATGTTTATTAAAAGTACTTCAATTCCAAAATCGATACTCCCTGCAGTTTTTCTTCTCTTTAGTATCGGAACCGACAAAACAGGAAGTCCCATAAAAATAATGCCAACTTTTCAACCCCCTTCCCACTGGACGCGTATCTCTGAATTATTCTTCGAGATAGTATATCGTGATTTTTCGTGGCGCACAGTTCGAAGCAACGCTACAGCACAAAAGTTCCTTTACTCTCTAAGGCAACTCGGATGTTTATCTAGGGGAACTAATTTCAGTTAGGGTGTCGAGACAGAGAGACGGTGCAGCGTTCCCGATTCTCGTTTATTTAAATTACTCGCGCTGCAACACGCCGTGACCGCTTATCCCATCGAAACGAATTGTTATTTTGTTAAGCCAGCCAAGGGAGAGAAGTCTCGATTATTTCGACTCGATGGATTTCAATGTCTGCCTCTCGCTGTGCTAACGAGATTATTAACATCCAGTTTGCACGGAGAAAGTGAGATTCTCGTGGAAATTTTCCCGGAAGAGAACGAATCGCTTTAGCAATGCTAAGATCTTATTCCTGGATCTTTGCATATCAGATTCTTACTTGATCGTGTTATTCTAAGTTGACGGTGTATTAATGTTATTTTTAATTTTTGTTATCGATATTTTTAATACCTGAGAGAGATTCGAGGAAAAATCGTAGAATTTAATGGAGAAGAACGGTTGAAGGTCCGTCGAGTTGGTTACAACTGATACTTTATTAAACTGGATAGTATAATTGGAAAAGTTTCGATTAATTTCACGGCTATTTCACGGTTTGGCGGACAAGCTCGAATTACTCTTATCAATTTTCTACAATTTTGCAGTTGCTGCACGGTTCTACGTTTCCCCAATGTTCAACCTCTTTGCTATTCTTACCGACTCAGGAAGCAAGTTATTCAGAAATCGTTAAACATTTCACTACGCGAAATCATTTTTATATTACTCGTTCGCTTTTACTCTATCCGCTCACTTTCAGTCTGCTAATTTACCCTTATTCCACTTTTATTTCGCTCAACTTCTTCACTCTGATTCTAGCCTCGTTCTTGTTCTATTTTTTTCCCCTTCGTTCCGCTTCAACCCATTCCTACCACTTCCACCCTTCCTTTTACTTTCATTCCATTCAATTTTTGTCTTTTTTTTTCCTTTTTTTCCTTACTTCTGTCCCATTCTACTTTCTCAATCTGATTACACCTCTATTCTAACTCTATTTTTAACCCTTACTCCATTTTCTCGTTATTCCACTTCTTTACGTCTGTTCTATTTTTCTCTATCTCTTTCAGTACAACCCCATTCGACGTTCACTTCGTTACACTTTTTTTCTATTTATTCCCGTTCCATTTCTTGACGTTCCGCTTCACTTTACTTCTTATTTCCATTCTTCAACCCTCTTTTTTGATATTAAAACAAAGGATGATATGTTTAAAAGAAAAGCACAAAAAATAGATACAAAATAAAACAAAAATAGTTCGAAACTCTGCCTGCAGTGCGTCCCTCGCTCTTCAACCTCAATCTCCTCTATTTTACAATTCTCGGAAAAGTCCACGTGCACCCTCACTCACACCGCTACGCACTCCTCATCCTCGTCTACGCATCGGTCGGAAAAGCACTCGCGAGTCCCTTGAGCTTGGTCTTCGCCGGTACCTTTCTCTTTTATGACTCTGTCTTCGGGAATATCCGCTGCTATTCTAAACTACGATACCACATTTCTTTCTTTCATCCTCGGCGTACACTTTCATCCCCGTTCTGTTTCAAAGCGAAACGAAGAATCGCGGAGCGTTAGTCATCGATCCGCAAATTTCGCCGTCCGCAATCCCCAGAGTCCCCGTTCGCGGAATCCAGGGTCCCAACTGAGGATTCCGCTCTTAGATTCCGTCGTTCCCAGTCGAGCACCCTGAGCCCGTGCATGCAACGTCGCATAGCATTGTACCGCCGCAATGACCGCTATGCAAGGGTGCTATGTGACCCCACGAGGACCAGGATGTGCTCGCGCGCGCGTGCAATGCACCGTTCATTCAGGCATCCTGTTCCTCGTCTGCTCGACACCGGAATTCGTGCTTGTTCCTCGAGGAAATAAGACTGCTTGGTTATTTTATTTGGAGAAATTTGGAGAGAGAGTAAGGTGTATTTTGAGGGTTGTTTACGATGAATTTGTGAGAATGGAATTGGAATGGAAATGGAATGGAATTGGAATGGAATTGGAAAATTTGTGAAAATTTAACCCTTTATAGTCCGAATTTTGTTTCATCAGAGAAAAGAACTAGGATTGATTGCGGTATTTTACTTGGATCGCAAACTTTTTTTTTAATTGCTGTAGATGAACTAAATAAAATAACTAACTGTAACTAAATGAAATAAATTTTTTTAAATGTAAATACACGAGTATGTGATTCTTAAGTCACAGGGCGATATAGAGGGTTAATGGAGGTTGTTTCAGGGGTGTTGGTATTTTTGTGGTTTTTTACGAAGAGTAAAAGAAATGAAATATCTTTGGAGAATTTTGAACGCGTGATAGCTGTTTTTGGGGTTGTTTATGATATATGTGAGAAATGGAATTTATTAGGAGTGGTTTTAAGGGTGTTATTAGTGTTTTGGTGGTTGTTTATAAAGAGTGTTCTTCGGGAATCTAAGATCGAGAAGTTCTAAGAGAATCTTCGATGTTGATTGTAAAGAGTGTGGAGAATAAAATTTATTTGGAGTTGTTTTAAGTGTATGATGGGTGTTTTAGAGGGTTGTTTGGGGAGAGTATAAAAAGTAGAATATATTTGGAATATTATAAAAGCGTAATAGCTTTTTCTGGGATTTCTTGTTAACCCTTTGCTGTTCTATCTTGCTCCGTTCCTTTCGGTTTCATAATACAGAACACATTCTTATTGATTAAAAATAAGTTTCATCGATTTTAATCCAGTTGGGGTAAAATATCGACCATTACTCGGAGTGCAAAGAGTTAAGGGTGTGCAGAGTGTAATGAGTACTTTTAAACCTACCCGTAAAAATTAATAATAATTCAACGCATAAGTATCTTCGAATTTCTTTTCCTAGAGTACGAAAAATAAATAAGTAAATAAACTTAACAGAGTTCACTTAATAAAAGCTAAAAGTAAAAATTTTGTCTTCCACCGGTTGACGAATACTCTCGTTGACCGTTATAATACTGAATATCGTAATTAAGCGAAGGTTACACGTTAAAAGCAGCTTGTCGTGCCAGTTGGTAAGGAATGGATGTGGTCGGACAGTCACCAACGAAGAACAGGGCCAGCAGATGGGTTGTGGTTCACGCGTGGCAGTAGATACAGTCCGTACATGGTCAGACACCGATTTTCGTGGCTAGGGCTATATGCTGTTAGGCGGCTGATAAGTGGAGGGCTCGAGATTAGATAGGGAGAGAAATATGATTCTATGCATAGCATGGTATTAAGGGGTCAGCCCTCGGTGGTGAAGAAATTAGTATAACGAGGATGTAATAATAGAACAGGGTCCTGTAGATTGCAGACGAAGCACATAGCTACTTTGTTACTCAATTATTTTTCTTCTACTTAAACTCGGTTAATTATTACAAATTCTAATATTCAGTACCATAATTTTCATTGTACATTTCATTGTGAAAAAATTATGCAAATATTAAAGGTACAATTTGTCGAAATATTAACCTGAATATTATATAATATAATTGAAGAATATTACCTTTGGTATCGTGGAGAATAATTTACGTGACTCGTGAGTCTGGTAAAAGTTTCTGCAGATATTCCTTCAGTCAATTTTATCAATTCTCCGCAATGTACCCTACTGTTATTTTACTTAAAATCTAAGCTAAATTATTTAACAAAAAAAAAATCTGACCAAAAGAATCCAGCTAATTCAATCCATCATTCTTTATTCAACAATCTTATATAAAAACTTTAAAAACCAAAACCTTAAATCTGCACAAACCTACTCCCAATCAATCCACCCCCAAAACCTTAACACTCTCATTCTCAACTCCAAAATCCAAACCCTCACCCAAACAATACTAATACCATCCAAATGACATCTATCTCAAGTAAAAATATTTTTACCAAATTAAATTACACAAGTAACCCTCCGTACAAACTCAATTCCAGTACTCGTTCACTGTAAGCAGAACATGTGTCTTCCATTTTCCACCACGAACCCCACTCGTCCCCCAGCGATATCCCAACAACCCACCCCGAAGACCTTGAGGAGTCCCTAAAGCGCCACAGGGGAACGAGTCGTCCATAAGTCAGACGTCATCATCCGCGTGACGTAGCACTCGACCAAAGTCAAGCTTTCGATTCCGGGCGCGTTAAACGGTGTCAAGTGTCGTCCGCGTCGATTTCACCTTACAATTCCTTCCGCGTCATCCTTCGACGACATCGAAGAAGCCGTCGTTCGATGCTCGCGGCGTAATAAATCCGGATAGGTAATTAGCTGGCTAAGCACCAGGTCGCTCGTTCCTCGAGTACACTCGAAACAGAATGCAGCCCGTAGGTGAAGAAGCGAGCGATGGGCCACGACCAGGCGGAAGCAGGGACAAACGGAACAGAGGTCTGCCCACGGCAGCTCCGTGACTAATCTGGATCCGGGGCTAAGAGAACGCCACTTCGGTAGCCTTCCCTCGGGGTTTGTCACTTAGCGACCCTCAACCCTCTTTAACATTCGTGCCTACTGCGAATTGGTAGACCGGTTCGAATGGTCCACGGCTATTAATATTGAGTCGAGGACTGAATTTTGGATTGGCTGACTGTGGGCGAGTGGATGCCTCGAGGGTTCACGCTTCTGTGCTGCAAGGGGTGGTTTTTGGAGTCGTCGATTGAGTTGAATTTTTTTTTTTTTTTTTTTATGGATTTGTTCGGCGTATACTTAATTGAGGATCGTTGGGTGGCTGTTTTATGGATACGATGTTTCTGTGGCGTTGGAGATATATTATAGCTTTTTGAGTTGCAGAAAAGTGTGCGAGGATTTTTTTGGGTGCACTGATTTGGCTACGCTTGGCTAACTTGATGATTCGATGCGTTCGAGGGGTGGTTTTTACTGTTCTATGATAGATTTATTAGACACCCTCCCAGGGGTGGTTTTTACTGTTGTGCGATAGATTTATTAGATGTGTATTTTAATGACGGTGGATGAGCGAGTTTTTTGAGGATCCGATGGTTTTATGGAGTTGCAGAGAAGTGTATAACGGTTTTTGAGGTGCATTGATTAGGTGTACTTTATTGTTCAAAAGCTTGGAATCATTGAATATTTCAAAGAATACGAATTTAAAATTGTACTATTTTTGAAGAATTTTTGTAGACATAAATTTGTGCGTTTTTATTAAAATACTGGGAATTATTGTTAATAGCTACGAGATTAATTTTAAATTCATAAGAAAGAAAAAAGATTAACGGAGAATTTTATATACAGAAGTACAGGTCGAAAAGTGACCCCTAATTTTGGTTTTTAACTTTTCTGCTGAATCCGGATTTGTGCAATTCTTTTAGAAGATTAATGTAATTTTTGTATTTTAAATTTCACCGATATTACTTGGCTTTATATATTTTCGTGTAGATTTCAAAACACTCGGATCAATTTTCTATTACATTTATCAGAAAGGTGCACAATTAGCGTAAGTCTTTACGAACACAATAGCAGAGTTAAAAGAAGTTTCGAAAGAGTATTTGAGAAATATTAGGGTCGGAGTTAACTAAAATGAATAAATTCGCAGTTTATCGTCAGTTTAAAAGAACAGTTTCTTCTCGGTAAGTTTGTAGAGGTCTTCGAAAAAAGAAAAAGAAAAAAAAAAGATGTTGGTTTATTCAACGGAATTTTCTCGCGTCGAGGATATTTTTTTCCCCACCAACGGTTCATTTATTCGTTTAATCGAGTAAGTTTATCATTGAAGAAAGGCAGCGCTCGTTGAAGTACTTGAGCGCTCGGTTTGAGTTCCGGTGTCGAAAGTTTTAATTGTAATCGTCTCTGGATCGATCGACTTTCGAACAAGTTAGCGAATTGCACAAACTGCAGCGCGATAGTGCGCGTGTTAAAGACAGCTTTGTGTCTAGTTGAAGAGCTTCCTAATTTCATAATTTCCCTTCCGTTGTCCTTCTTTTCTTTCAACAAACTTCAATAAGATACTCGTCGTCTCGCGACGGGCTATATAATATTTTAAAACACTTAGAATTAATCCGGTAATTAATTAAGCGTCTGAAATTTTAATTCTTAACCGGTCAGGCGGCGTCTGACATATCGTACAGTTTTCTACTTGAACATTAAATTTTCAGATTTTTTGTTTGCAAGAAAAAAGGATTGAAATTTTCATGATGGGTATATTAATACAAGCAATATTAATTAAATTTCATTTGTAAAAATAACTCTGTAAAAGTTTCATCGGAAATTTTAGACTCCGTTAAAGGGAAAATATATTTTTCAGAATAATATTATTAATTTAAAGAAAATTATAAATTAGGGCAATATTTAATATTTGTTATATAATTACAAGGTTTAGGTAAAGAAATATGTGTATTTTTTTAACACAGAATTTTAATTAAGGCTAGCGGAATAATTCTAAATTTAAGTTCGATTTTCCATGTTAGGGGATGCAATTTTATTTTATTGTATATTGAAATAAAAAAAAATGCTTTTAAGACTTTTAATATTTACATAAGACACAAATCAACAGTTATTAATAAAAATATCACTGATCAAATCATTTAATTTAATCCTTCTGAAATATGTAGTATTTAACTATTTCGTTAACAATTTCTCTAATACTCTTTAACTTCTAACTCGATTAATTGTTCTCACACGCGAATATTTTAACGAATTTCTTAATGTTCCAAGACACAAGTGTCGTATTTTTCTTGGACTAGTTGGAAGAATTTGTTTGCTCCGAAGCAATTAAGACGACAAGGGCTGGTTTCCAAGCGAGACAAGCCGCTTTGGCTGCGTCCGAGGTATTCGAAAGTTATCAAAGAATAAGAACTTGTGATAGGCTCCCAAATGAACTGCATTCCCCGGTGACTTAGTTGCTTTTAAGCGTCGCAACTTCCGGCCCGATGGGTTGCCAACGATTCAGAAATTATTAGCAAACTCTTCGTTCCTCGACGCAACGTACACTATTATCGATGTTACTTAAAAGTTTTAATTCCTTTGACGAAACATAATAATTTTATGGTACGTGTATTCCTCTTATAAATTCATTACTTCTTCCTGGATAATGAAATTGTGCTGTAAAAGGAATGTTGCTGATGCTTCATCTATAAAAGTTTAATACTCGCCGTGAAACGTTTTACGATAATGAAAGACGTAAACTAGAAAACGCAAGAAAAATGCAAAATATGAAAACACTATATTTCTTTTTTTTTTTTTTTTTTCGTACAACGATGAAACTGGTTTTCGAGAATAATTATTCTCGAAAACCAGTTTCATCGTTGTACGAAAAAAAAAAAAAAAAATAAATTTATTTTTTTTTTTTTTTTTCGTACAACGATGAAACTGGTTTTCGAGAATAATTATTCTCGAAAACCAGTTTCATCGTTGTACGAAAAAAAAAAAAAAAAATAAATTTATTTTTTTTTTTTTTTTTCGTACAACGATGAAACTGGTTTTCGAGAATAATTATTCTCGAAAACCAGTTTCATCGTTGTACGAAAAAAAAAAAAAAAAATAAATTTATTTTTTTTTTTTTTTTTCGTACAACGATGAAACTGGTTTTCGAGAATAATTATTCTCGAAAACCAGTTTCATCGTTGTACGAAAAAAAAAAAAAAAAATAAATTTATTTTTTTTTTTTTTTTTTCGTACAACGATGAAACTGGTTTTCGAGAATAATTATTCTCGTTAGTTTGCGTCTATAATATAATCTTCTAATATTCAATGCTTTATCTACGCTCGTAATTATAAATTTTATAAAAATATAATATGTTATAACTGAAAAATAAATCTACAATTCATCAATCGTACTCGTCGTGTAAAACTTTACCTTGGATCTCTAATTTTTCCATATTTTCAACAATAATTAATAAAATAATGATAAATAGGTCAAATCTAATGATAAAGTAAATGGTTCATTTACAAAATTCTTTTATCGACAAAAACAAACCAAAGAAAATCAATTTCTGCGTATTCAAGTACAAAATTGCATCCTTCAGAAATAATAGGTGTCCTGTTTTTTTACATTTATTCTAACTTTTTTTACAATACTTTACATTTACATTTTTCACACTTATCCTAACTTTTTTTTT
>SMSQ01026054.1:101147-121483 GCA_019453375.1 Ctenoplectra terminalis
TTTTTTTTTTTTTTTTTTTTTTTTCGTACAACGATGAAACTGGTTTTCGAGAATAATTATTCTCGTTAGTTTGCGTCTATAATATAATCTTCTAATATTCAATGCTTTATCTACGCTCGTAATTATAAATTTTATAAAAATATAATATGTTATAACTGAAAAATAAATCTACGATTCATCAATCGTACTCGTCGTGTAAAACTTTACCTTGGATCTCTAATTTTTCCATATTTTCAACAATAATTAATAAAATAATGATAAATAGGTCAAATCTAATGATAAAGTAAATGGTTCATTTACAAAATTCTTTTATCGACAAAAACAAACCAAAGAAAATCAATTTCTGCGTATTCAAGTACAAAATTGCATCCTTCAGAAATAATAGGTGTCCTGTTTTTTTATATTTATTCTAACTTTTTTTACAATACTTTACATTTACATTTTTCACACTTATCCTAACTTTTTTTTTACTATACTTTACATTTACATTCTTTTCATTTATCTTAACTTTTTTTTACAATACTTTACATTTACATTCTTTCCATTTATTCTAACTTTTTTTACAATCCTTTACATTTACATTCTTCACACTTATCCTAACTTTTTTTACAATACCTTACATTTACATTTTTCACACTTGTCCTAACTCTTTTTTACAATACTTTACATTTACATTTTGCACACTTATCCTAACTCTTTTTTACAATCCTTTACATTTACATTTTTCACACTTATCCTAACTCTTTTTTACAATACATTACATTTACATTCTTCACATTCATCCCAACTTCATGAAAAAAAAAACATACATATATGAATCCGTTATTACTACTTTATTAAATCTTACAAAATTCCTACACAACCGCGCATACGTCGACGAACACTTTGCAAACACCATATCGTAGCAGATTATTTTTTCCCAAACCCATCCCCCAGGAACGGAGTTAAAAAACAAAGGCCATTAAGGGCAAACAACTCGTAAGAACGCAGAGCGCCATTCGTGCCCCGGCGAACGCACGAGACCAGCGAAACTTTCGCGATCTTTCTTGTCGATCCTCGAAACACGAAAGAGTACAAGCCCACCCGGTGAGGTCGAATTTGCAACGCGATTCTCGCTAAAAAAAAAGAACAACAAAAAAAAAAAGAAAAAAGAACTACCTCCATGTATCCAACTGTCCGGCGAGTAACGCGCTTCTTGCATTTACAAGTTCACGGTACGCTCGTACGAGTTCCTTCATTTTTCTTCTTCGCGTTTTTCTCTGTGTTCATCGCGGCGGCCAATCGAGGAACTTATTCAGCGGCTCGATTCGATTCCCCAGCGTTATTTTTCGCGACTTATTCCAAAGTTGCCGAACTCCATCGACGCCGGGAACTTTGCGAATTTTTCGACGAGCGAGGCAAGGAGTCTCGAGAGTGGTTGTGTTCTTTTTTTTTTTCCTTTTCTTTCTCCCGCGGCGAAACTGCGAAGAAATTTGTCGGCTCAGCGGGGACAGATTTGCGCGGGAATTGTTGGAAGCGGAGAAAAGTTGGGAGCAAGTTGTTGGTATATTTTTGGTTGTATCGCGTTTGGAGTGGAATGGTGCATGCGCTCTTGTTGAAGTCGGTGAGAACATTTGCTGTGTAACGTGGGGCATTATTTAAGTGTAATATTCCGATTTTAATGAAATTTAAATACGAGATTGTATTTAAAAAATATTTGACACGCGTCTGTTTTTTTCTATCTGCAATTGTTTATATTTAGAGGGTGAAAGTAACTCTGGAAATTTAGCGAGAATGAAAAATATATTTTTCTCGATATTTTGGAAACTGTTCATAATATTATACAGTTTAATCTGTTATTAAAAATTGTAGAGTTTCTGGTTAAACAATTTTTTTCCGGTGTGAATAGGTTGCGAAATATTCAGGAAAATTTATCGTAAATTTATCATTATTTATATTGATGGTATATTAATATTTATTATACCTAACGTTGAGGGCTATTTTCACTCTCTAAATACGGACGATTGCAGATAAAAAGAAAAGTGTCGAATATTTTTTTTATTACTATCTGATATGTAAATTTCATTAAAATCGGCATATTACACTTNTTACCCACTAAAACCCCCACGATGGCCATTCCCTGCGCGTATGGGGAGGCATCGGGATCTCAGACGAAAAGTAACACCGCCTCTAAGAATATTAACCCTGCTACGTTCCTCAACTCATTTTTGATCCAACCAAATTTTTTCTTCCGTAGAAAAATTTCTGAATTCCAAACAAAAAAGAAAAAAAATATATAGAAAAATTATTATCAATATGCAAAATTTCCTTTTTTCAATTTAACCATAAACACACTTTTATCAGAATTAGGAATTCATTTAGCCAAAGATTAGGTCGAAAACAATTTTAGGACCGTAGATATTAATAAAATTAAGTGTTGATGTTAAAAACAAAATTACAAATAAATTATTCGATTCACCAGAATTCCATAGTAATACTATGAATCTACTCGTTGAATCGGAACCACTCGCAAAAATATGAATATAAATGAAACTTGGCACAAATTATTTCTTCTTGGCAAACTATCCAATGATTCATCGCAAGTTAAAGTTCTATTTAGGAGTTGTCCTATGTCCGTCATAGAATAAAATTACTACAACACCATCCAAGCATGAACCGAAATAAAGGAAAGAAAAAAAAGAAAAAATAATCTTTCAACACGAAAATTTGCCTGGTCCCATCAAGCTCCCATCAAGCCCAGCGCCTGGGATCTCAAAACACGACAGGAAATCTCCAAAGGGGATGAAACACCGCGATACTCCGTGGGATTGCCTTTGGGCCGATTATAATGAAGCCAGACAGGCGATGCTTCTTCATTAGAAGCGGTGCTTGACGCGTCGTGGTACGAATTCCCGCGCGGGAAGTCCAAAGAATTTCAACAGCCGCGAATTCCGGAATCCAAGTTGCTCTTCCTT
Source organism: Ctenoplectra terminalis (assembly GCA_019453375.1). Lineage (NCBI taxonomy): Eukaryota > Metazoa > Arthropoda > Insecta > Hymenoptera > Apidae > Ctenoplectra > Ctenoplectra terminalis. The sequence goes on from SMSQ01026054.1 coordinate 104,102, forward strand.
GGAATCTCTATGCGGCGTATCGCCGTGGAAACGCGGAAGGGTTGAACGGGCGAGGGAGGATGCATTTCGAAGGGTTACCTTCCGCCGAGTTTCGACACCGTGGAATTTCCTCTTCCGCTTCGTTCGATTGCCAACGGCTTCTTGGAATCGCGTTCAACGAGAGAAATTGCTCGATAAAATGGCGGTTTCACGGAGGAGGGTGGTTTTCTGTGTCATCTTTGATAGCTGTTCGTGACGTGGATGCTGGTTTCGAGACGAATTGTGTCCTTGGAGTATTTCGTTTCGTGGTATTGTTATTTTAATTTCAGGTAATTAATTTGAAAGAAATGTTTAGGTTAGGAGATTTAAGAAAGTTTGTGGTGATGGTATTTTTTTCCTTTTTTTTATCTACTCTTAGGTGTTTTAAGCTTTTAGTTTTTTTTTTTTTGTTAAAGTATACTTTATCCTGTTTCGGCGATTTAGTAGCATGGTAAATTACTTTAGCTATTTTTTTATTTTCTTATTTTCTTATTTTCTTATGTTCTTATGTACGTTAAATTAATTTTTTTTTTGGATTATCTGTTTATTTTGTAGACAGTTAGATAATTATTTAAATAAGTTAGTATTAGTATTTAGTTAGTATTTAGTTAGTATAAGTATTTTGTTTTTATTATCTGTTTATTTTGTTGACAGTTAGATAACTATTTAAATAAGTCTGGTTTAATTTATTTTTTGGATTGTTCATTTATTTTGATGATCGAGGTTAAGACATTTATTTTTGGTTTAGTTGTATGTTTTTTTATTAAACAATTTGTTTCTATTGTATACTTATTTTGTCGACGATCGAACTTAAAATTTATCTTCTGCGTTATGTATTTATTTTGTCGCTGATCGAACTTCAAACTTATCTTCTGCATTATGCATTTATTTTGTCGCTGATCGAACTTCAAATTTATCTTCTACATTATGTATTTACTTCGACGATGATCGAGCTTTATATTAATTTTTTTTCTACACACATTTATTTTTTCATTGATTTGCTGGAATCACTGACACTAGAACCACTGGTTAGTAATTTCTCATAGATCGCACAAAGAATTGCTACCCTTATTATAAGTATTTTTTCAAATACCCATCATTTTGATTTCTTTCCTACAAACAAGTCTATTTTAATCGTCGGTAGTTCCAGTGTTAAATATTCACGTTATCGATGATCAGGCAGTAGTTCGTCTTACGAAGAAAATTGCAGTTAGAGAAAAGTCTAAGCAAAATCGCTTCGTTNCGAGGTTAAGACATTTATTTTTGGTTTAGTTGTATGTTTTTTTATTAAACAATTTGTTTCTATTGTATACTTATTTTGTCGACGATCGAACTTAAAATTTATCTTCTGCGTTATGTATTTATTTTGTCGCTGATCGAACTTCAAACTTATCTTCTGCATTATGCATTTATTTTGTCGCTGATCGAACTTCAAATTTATCTTCTGCATTATGTATTTACTTCGACGATGATCGAGCTTTATATTAATTTTTTTTCTACACACATTTATTTTTTCATTGATTTGCTGGAATCACTGACACTAGAACCACTGGTTAGTAATTTCTCATAGATCGCACAAAGAATTGCTACCCTTATTATAAGTATTTTTTCAAATACCCATCATTTTGATTTCTTTGCTACAAACAAGTCTATTTTAATCGTCGATAATTCCAGTGTTAAATATTCACGTTATCGATGATTAGGAATTGTATAAATCTACAGCAGCGCATTTGCAGGGATTTTCTATAATTTTTTGTACAAAATATGCACAAAGAATTGTTATTTTTTCAAATACCTATCATTCTGATTTCTTTCCTACAAACAAGTCTATTTTAATCGTCGGTAGTTTCAGTGTTAAATATTCACGTTATCGATGATCAGGCAGTAGTTCGTCTTACGAAGAAAATTGCAGTTAGAGAAAAGTCTAAGAAAAATCGCTTCGTCTCACACCTAGACCCCAACTTAAGACAATTTCACCAGAGACAAGAACCAGGGTTCTTCGCCACGGGTTTTGCTGTCACATTTACCTTCCCTCAAGTATTTCTCCGACGTAAGCTTCTTGTCGTCTAACATGGCAACCCCAAATTACTCGCAAACTGTTCCTCTCATGATCAAAGTTCCTAAACGTACGTTGCATAACTTCAACCAGCCCGTATAGCGCGGAGATAAATTTTTTAATCATTTTATTTTAAATAATACTGAAATCTCAATATTAATCTCATATTAATTTAATATTAAATTAAATAATGCAGATTGACCTGTTACAGGCTGTTAAAGAATTTTGAATAGCAAAATGTTTCAATTTTATTCTGTTTTTTAAATATTTAGCAAGATTTTATTATGTTTTTTTTTCCGTCAATTGTTTGGTTAATTTTTTTCTCGAGATAACCGGATGTAATAGAACGTTGTTCAACGGACGAAACTTTGCTTTCGATACATAGTTCCTGTTTCCGAAACACTGTATCGGATGCATTGGTTTCCAAGAACTGTTCGAAACTAGTTTCCAGCCCGCCCTTTGGAGACCCAGGATTTATAACGTTATACGTGTTTGCTGTTTAGAGTAAACGAAGATTCAGATCCGCGAAATTTCGTCTATAAACTCAAACAATTGTCCCGAGGGAGATAAGCTTTGTAAAAAGATAGGATAACTTCTTGTTTCTCAATTTTACGTTTGTATTGACGATTGGTAAGAATAATTCTCGATTTTTGAAATACATTATATTCTGGAAGAAAAGATATCGTGAATCACAAATTTAGAAATTGAGATAATAATAATTGAGCCATTAATAGCTCTTTATAATTGTTAACTTTTAAGGAAGACAAATATTTTAAATCATCATAATGATTATCAAATCGTTACTTAATTTATTGACGGTATTTCTAAATTATTCTACAGGAAAAAAAGAACAGAATTTTGTTTTTATCGTAATATAAAAATCGTCGAGTACCGATAATAAATAGCAATCTATCTTTTAAACTATCGACAAATTTGCAGGAAAATTATTCTGAGAATAAATAACACCATTCATTTTCAGAGTAAAGCAAAAATTTCAAAACCTCTGTAATAATTCTGAACTTTTCGTCCAAGCTACTCTAAAATAAAGGTTTTAATTTTCAGCAAAAATTATTCTAAGAGAAAACAACATCCTTTTTTCACTATAACGCAAAAATTTCAGAATCCTCCAACTAAATCGCAATTTTTCTTCCACACTATCAACAACCCTCTAAGATAACTCACTTTCGAAGAAAAATTATTTTAAAAAAGAAAAATAGTAGCCATAAATCCCCTTTTCACGGTAATACAAAAATTTCACAACCCCTGTAATAATTCTCAACCATTCATCCAAACCATCGACAACCCTCAGAAATAAGTTTCAGTTAGCAGGAAAAATTATTCCGAACAAAAAAAGAACATCCTGTATTCACTGCAGCATAAAAATCCCAGAACCCTTCAACCGAATCGCAATTTTTCATCCAAACTATCAACAACCCTCTAAAATAACTCAGTTTCGAAGAGAAGTTATTCTAAAAAAGAAGAAAAATAGTAGCCATAAATCCCTTTTTCACGATAATGCAAAAATTTCACCCTATAATAATTCTCAACCTTTCGTTCAAATCACCAACAATTCACTGAAATAATTCTCAATTTCTAAAAAAAATTATTCCAGAAAAGAAAAAAAAAAAAAAAAAATAGGTAAATAAATAAATAAAAAAAGTACAGCGTCATAAATCTCTATTTTACGGTAGCACAAAAATTCCGAATCTTTTATAATAATTAGTAAACCATCGTTCTGCGAGCGCTCAACAATATTTCACAAGTTTCGGACATGCTTGTCGAGGAAAAAGCGAAACAAACTTCGGTTCGTAGAAGGCGCGACAAAAATTCCTAGCTTCTCGTTCTCGTCGGTCCGAAAAATATTGCTTGTAAATTTCCTGTGGACGGACCAGTATATCTTGTCGCCCTCTCGGCCGCTTGATTTACCTCCTCTTCTTCTTTCCCTCCTTTTCCCACCGGTTTGTTTTCGCGCGCATTTTTAACGATAACCTCGATGAAGCAGCTCTCCCGTTTATTTCGCGTCGCTGTAAATTTTTGCGACCCTGATAGCATCTAGCCTCTACACTCTCGATTATTTATTCGTCGAAGAGAAACGCTATTGTGAAACATGCTTTGCGAATATTTTAAAGCGACACGCTGTTGAATCGAAGGTTTCGGATAATTTAGGGGCTCCGCGATATTTTTTTGCGACCGAAGGTGGTACGTGTTTTTTTCCCGTAGTTTTCTTAGTATTTTATTTCAGTTTGTTTTGTTTTGTTTTTCACCGAGTACACTGAAGAATGTATATATTTTTTAATTTAATAAAAAAGGAAAAGAAGTGGAAAGATAACACCTTTAATAACTAGAAGTCTTATTTTATTTCGTGAAAGCAGTTAATGGAGAATTATAAAATTTAAATAATCGTTAGGAAAATGTGTTCTGTCGAAAGACCTTGCGGAGTGATAAAATTTCGTCGATCGGTTGGAAAATTGTGTAATTCATTTCGTGGAATTATTTTATGCTGGTTGGCAGAATTTTGTTAATTGCTTGGAAAATTTTTATTTTATTTCGCTGGAGCAGTTAATGTAGATTAAAATCATTTAGGTAATTGCTCGGAAAATGTGTTTCATGGGAACAGTTGGTAGATTAATTGAAATTTAGTTAATTACTCGGAAAATATGTTATTTTATTGCCTGGGAACATTTAATAGTAAATAGTTTGTAACAGAGTCCCACGCGTTCGATTCAGTTGAACTGATTTATGATCGTCGTAAACGTCACCTATTTCACTGCGGTTCCCATCACTGCCATTAGATGTTATCGTTGAGCACAATAGAAGCATGCGTTCAAATTAATGACCATCATTTTGAACACCAAACCGCGCACAATTGCATAAAAATCGATTCGAAAAACCGACAAACTTTCTATTATCTTTCAAAACGTTAACTGTCTCGATACACTTCCATTTTTTTTATATTTTTTACCTAGTCATTCCTACAATCTATTACATTTTCACAATAATTTGATACCATTTTTATTTAATAATAAAAAATAAAATACTTTTATCCTTCCCATCAATAATATCCACGTATAATTATTCTTACTCCTTTTCCAATTTTTTTATACAATTTTTCCAACACTTTTTTCATTTATTTTGCACAATTATACATTCACAAGTATCCTCTGTATGTTTAACAAAAGTTACAAAAATTAATAGCCACAGATATGAATCGAAATCGAGGGCCAAAGTAAATAGGGTTACCGGTTAAGTAGTATAGGACAGTAATTGGTCAGACATGAGGGTTTCGCTCGGAGAGAATCAATAGGAGATACCAGAGCGCGCCTAATCGGCAACGTAACTCCATCAAAGTATTCAACTAGTCGGTAGCATAACTGCAGGCCCAATAATCAATACTTCATTTGAACTCCGGGGCAACTAGTTTCAGACAATGACTATTCGGACCTCTCGCTCGAAACACGTTGCAATTACTGCCGCAGATTTCCAAGCGGAACTATCGCTCGCTAACAATTTGACACTGCCTGCTATTATATTGCATAACTTCTCTCAAGCGATTCGCGATCCCTCCTTTGTTGTTTGATTGCGAACAAAATATGACAATTGTCGAGGAAATTAAAAAGAAAAAAAAAAATGTATAAATACATGGAAAATAAATTTTCTCAGGGATTAGAGAGTTGGAAGTTGTTTGTATTTCCAATTTTTTTATCTTTTGTGCTGAAATAAATGTAAATGACTCGTCATTTTTTTTTATAATATTCTCGAAGCAACAGGTTACTTTTTTCATCGATACAAAATATTTTGTTTTTCGACAGTATAATAATATTCATTTGGAACTTTAAATTAAAGACACGGTAGTTTAGAAAAGCAATCACTCTTTTTAAATATCATCCCTTCAGACAAAAATATTTTTTATTATACTCGCTGAATTCGTTTCAAGTTTCAAACTATCCGATAATAATAAAAAAACAGCTACAAAGAATAACACAAAAAAAAAAGAAAATAAAAAATGTAACGAAAAGTACATCATGACTATCTTATGGCTTATTCTTAAGCTTTTCAAACTATGTTATAAAATATATTTCACTAACAACGTTCACTAACAACGAATCTTTAATAAAGATTTAAAACCAATTTATTTCCAAAATTATTTTAAGAGAACTAAAATTGAATGAATACTTGGAAACAATAAATTTATCATATTAATTATATTTCTCGTACAAAGAAACAAAAGGACAGGATTTGTGCTCCAATTTTTAAACAACCAGAGGACTTACACTCCGAGATAAAGAAGAAAAGAAGGGAGAAAAAAAGAAACAAAGTAGAAGAGCGTCGTGTACACAAGAATCACCAGAGAGTGTCCGTGAAATCGGAATCCCCGGCCCGTTTTCATCCGCAATGTTTTCCAATTTCCAATAAAGTATTTTTGTAGGTCCAGTGTTGCACTCCTCTGACCGATTCGATAAGAGCTAACTTTTCCAATTTCCCGCGAATCGTCGACTACTCAGAATTCGATGTACACGTACATACACACGTTTCCTGGGCTCCTCCAAGGGATCGTACCCTACGACTAAACCGATTCGGGTCTGGTGGAGGATAAATAGCTATGGCTGCCCCGTGATTTCCTCTTAAAAATCTCTTAGATACACTGTGAACCATTTTTGCTATTTTCGTTCTCAGTGAATCGACTAAAATTTTCAATTACTTGATTTTACTATACTTCAATATAACAGTTTTAAATAATAGGAATTTTTGCATCTATATATATATTTCTTTTTGGTTTCAAAATTAAAAATTTCTTTTAAGCTTTTTTCTTCTTTTTAGTGTGAAATTATGACTAATTCTGTTGCAAGTTTTATTCTTTTTTTTTTATCGTACTGTACTCTGGTTTAACTAAAGAAAATTTTTTATTCTGTCAATAATAATAAAGCAAAAATATATCTATAACCTTGGTTATATTAAAAAAAGGCTTTCTTATATTTTTCATAAAATTAGGAAATCTGTTAGCGAAATTTAATAATTTTATTTTTTAAATTTAATTGGTAAATCTAGCCGTTCATTAATCACGGTTTAATCGACACTAAAGCTGCCAATAATTAATGCATCGCAATAATAAATATTCGTAATGCATATATTTTACAGAAAATTACAGAAAAAAAAATTAAAAGAAGCAGTAAAAATTCGTAAAATTTCTATTAAAAATTACGAACCGGACATTTGACCTGTTTCAGCATTAAAAAGATTAAGTAGCTAAAATTTAATGGGTTAATATTGATTAAAGACGAAATTACCTAACAGCGTCCCGTTGAGTCAACAGTCGTAAGTTTCAGTTAAAGTTAACCGGAAGTTTTGCCGCGCTTCGCCTGCGATCTCTTCAATTCGACGGCTTTAATTCTGCCTTCGTCGCGAACTCTCGGCTCCGCGGAAAATTAACACGTTAATTGCCAAGGGACCAGCGTGATCTTATAAGTTATTTGGCCAGGGACGACGTGACGCTTAACGCATTAAGTTCGCCAAACTCCGTGCATTATCTTCTTGGATTCCACTGGCTTTGCTTCCGTCAGCCAGCTTCCTCTTTTGTAGAAGTTTCCTGTATAGATGTCGGTGTTAATATTTGTCCGTACTATTGTGGGTTTCATAAATACAGCCTTTCACACTTGTTGACTTACTCCTTTTGTAGTTTAATTATTTTGTTTTTCTTTTTTGTTTCTTTTCAATTTAGTAGGAAGATTTGTAATATATTTTTTTTTTTTTTTAGGAAATTTTGATTAAGTTTTAATTAAGTTCAAAGAAGCTTGATTTTGCAGTCTTTGTGAACTATTAAATTAGAGAATTTATTATCCAAAAATTTGTTTTTAGAGTAATAAAAACAATACGACTATTTTTACTATTTTTACTATTTTTACTATTTTTACTATTTTTATTATTATTATTATTTTTATATATTAATTTATTAATTATTGAAACAAGACGTCCGTAATTATCTTCTAACAATCACTATTAATTTATAAAAAGTAAAAAANCGACTATTTTTACTATTTTTACTATTTTTACTATTTTTACTATTTTTACTATTTTTATTATTATTATTATTTTTATATATTCATTTATTAATTATTGAAACAAGACGTCCGTAATTATCTTCTAACAATCACTATTAATTTATAAAAAGTAAAAAGCAATTTTTTCGTAACAAAGAAACCGACAAAACCTATGCATTCGACTAATGATACGATCTCTTTCTGGTTAGGATACCGAAACTATCTTTCTTTGACACGTTTCCGAAAGTTTCGCGAATCCTCGAACGCCGAGGTAACCGTGGAACGATAGAAACTTTCGAAATCCGCTTCTGCGGTCTCCGTATTGTTTCGCGGCTGTGTTTCGTGTTCCTTCGGGATAAGAACGCGCCTCCGCTGGAGGAACTTCGGCCTTCCGTGTCGAACGTGTGTCGAGATTTCGGTACGCGTCCGGTTCGTTCGGTTCTTATTTGAAAGTTGCTTGTCTCGGAAGAGGTAGTTTTAAGTTGTTCCAAATTTTTTTGCACGCCAGTTGTAGCAGAGAATATTCTCTTACTTTTCTTGATTATTTTTCAAGTTTCTCTGCTATCTTTTCCTTCTATTCCGAACCGTTTATTTCCTACAACTTTTCACACGCTTTAGATTATCAATTTCTTTTACACTTCTTCGATTCTTCTAAGAAACTTACTTTTAATTTTTCGGATCATTTAGGTTACTCTTATTCTTTTTTATAGATAATTTCTCTACGGTTTAATTAAATTTTAAACAGAGTATTTAATGGAATGCAATTGAAACAAAACTTAACCCTTAACTTAACCCTCAATTTAAATTATAATTAATTTATATTATTAAATATTATCTTTATATCAGATACGTTGTAACAAAATCAGATTTTTCAATTCGTCTTATCAACCACGCTTTTGAAAATCTGTCAATAAATATTTAAGATTTATCCAACAACCATGGTCATAATTTTAAATAAAAAATTACTCTCCTTTCCACCACGACTCATCTTTAGATCCATTAAATTTTCTGTTTTGGAGAACCCAGCTTCCTCTTTTGTAGAAGTTTCGTGTACAGATGTCGGTGTTAATATTTGTCTCTACTATTGTTGATTTCATAAATGCAGCCTTCACACTTGTTGACTTACTCCTTTTGCAGTTTAATTATTTTTTTTCTCTTTCTTTCTTTTCAATTTAGTCGGAAGATTTGTAATATATTCTTATTTTTTTAGGAAGTTTTTATTAAGTTTTAATTAAGTTAAAAGAAGTCTGATTTTGTAGACTTTGTGGACTATTAAATTAGAGAATTTATTATCAAAAAATTTGTTAATATAAATGTTATATATAAGGTGAATAAACCTAATCCGAACCTGACCCGTCTGAAAGCCTACTTATCCTGATTTTTATAAAATTTCTGTCCAATTAAAATTCTCTAATCTGACAGATTTCGAAGGAGCCACCCCTCGAGTATCAAATTCGTATTTCCCTTTTCGAATTCGTCGGTTTGCACAGCGTCGAAATTCCGCTGGAAGTGTCGCTGCCTCTCGGCGTCTCGAAGTTCAAAGCTCGCCGTGGCGGTAGCTTGAAAAGTTGGCGGCCCTTCGACTTCAAAGCGGAAACGAGTCTCTAATTTCTACTTTCGCAAGCAATTTTCCGTGGAACGGGTTGCCTGGACGGCGCTGAAAGGCGCGATACACTCGATTTATCGAGCCGTGACGCGCTTACAGCTTCCTTTATCGCTTTGGCCTTTTATCATGCTTCACGGCAATTAAGAGATTGTTAATCGATCGACGCATGAAAATCTGTTCGTTCGAGATTCGAGAGAATTTATCGAGAATGTTGTTCCAGGATGTATATTTTTATTTGACTGTTTTATTCGAATTGTTTTTTATTCACTGTTGGAAATTTTTGTTTTAAAGAATTCTATCTTGGATGAGACATTTTTTGCTTCGATTATTTTATGGTTGTAATAAATACTCGGGGAGATTGTTAATCGACCGACTCATGGAAATTTGTTCGTTGGAGATCGGAAAAAATTTATCGAGAACGTTGTTCCAGGATGTATATTTTTATTTGACTGTTTTATTCGAATTGTTTTTTATTCACCGTTGGAAATTTTTGTTTTAAATAATTCTATCTTGGATGAGATATTTTTTGCTCTGGTAATTTTATGGTGATAATAGATACTCGTTAATAATAACGAGCGTCTGGAGTAATTAATTTTCTACCAGCGGAAGAGCAGCGCCATATTTAATGGAATTAATTTTTATGGTATCATTTATTGTATCTTGGTTGGAGAAGAAAATATTCTGAATTTATTTACATATACTTTATGTTGTTTCAGGGGTTGCACACGGTATCAGATGTTACAAATGCGGACAGTACAACGAGGGAGTAGGCAGTATCACGCCGTGCATCAATTATACAGCTCACATGCATCTGAAGGAGTGTCCACCCTCGGCCGAATGGTGCATCGTAAGTAAATTTATTGTTCTCTATTTTCTATTTCGCAAAATCTCGGTATTCATAATTAACTTTATATTATTAAAAAAAATACAGATGTCTCTTATATATAATATTATTATATATTATATAAAGTAAAGGAATATTAATTATTAATCAGTAAATTCATTCCAACAACAAAAAGAAAGAATATTATTATATAAAGCAAAGGAATATTAATTATTAATCATTAAATTCACCCCAAGAAAATAAAAAAAAAAGAAGAAAAAAAGAAAAATCAGGAAAAACATTTATCTATCCATTGTGTTAAAAATAATTTTAACATACCCCTGCACAAAAATATAAATTATCAATTACGAATCACTATTAACACAATATTATTACCAGCAATGAAACCTAATTCCCATCACCAAGAAACAACAGTAATAATAATAATAAAAAAAAAAATATCATAGCTCGCAATGCCAACGTCCGAATCGATTTTCCCGATGCACCGGAAGTGGCATCGGATCGACCAAGCTTCCGTTTGGCCAGGCTTACGTTGTAGCTTGCCGACCGCGTCGCGGCCAATCTGCTCGCTAAATTCAACGTCCACCGAAAGGGGTAAATAACGCCGAGTTTGGAAGGGTGTCAAACGATCCGATGGCGCCGCGACGTCGACCGACCAACCCCCTTTTTCCCTTCTTTCGAATATCAAATCCCGTGCTTCCAGTTCATCGAGCTTATTTCTAGGATGCAAGAGGCCTCGTTCTTTATTCCGTTCTCGTTCCAGGGGAACGTTTGATGCCGCGTTATCGCGATAAAGTATCGTTTCCAGGATTTTGTTCGCGCGTCCGCAGAATGGGAGGCTCGGTGTTGGAGAAGAGTTGGAGAAGAGTTTCAATGGTCTGCTTTGAGATATTAGAAAATTTTGTGGAGTTTCTTAGGGGTTCTAAATTATTCTAAGATAAATTATAGTCAACTCTACTATTTTTTCTTAATTTTCATAGACTTTATTAGTGTGTCTGTAAAATTAGAGGCTCCGGGTTTTTATAGAAAATAATTGGAGAAGAGTTTTTGTGGTGTACTTTGAAATATTAGAAAATTTTGTGGAGTTTCTTAGGGGTTCTAAATTATTCTAAGATAAATTATAGTCAGCTCTTCCATTTTCTCTTAATTTTCATAGACTTTTTTAGTGTGTTTGTAAAATGGGAGGCTCTGTGTTCCTTCGAAGAAGAGAGTTGGAGAACATTCTTGAGTGGTTAGAGGTTCCATGAAGTTTCTGGGAAGTTTGAGATCGTTCTTGGATAAATTATAATGGACTAATTTCTTTACTTCTTTATTTTCGTAAACTTTGCTCTTGTGTTTGTAAAATGGAAGGCTCTGGTTTTTGCAAAAAAAGAATTCGAGATGAGTTTCAGTGATGTGTTTTGGTACGTTAGAAGCTCTGTAGGACTTTCTTAAATATTTTAGACTGTTCTTGAATAAATCACAGTACTCTTTTCTCTTTTTACGTCTTCATTATTTCTTCAAGATTTTAGGTTGTTCTTGAATAAATCACAGTAGACTCTTTTTTTATGTCTTCATTATTTCTTCAAGATTTTAGGCTGTTCTCGGATAAATCACAGTAGACTCTTTTCTTTTTTCACGTCTTTATTATTTCTTCAAGATCTTAGATCGTTCCTGGATGAATTATAGCGGACTTATTTTTTTTTTACACGCAGAAAATATTCTAAAAATTCCAGATAAATAAAATCACGACAGTATCGTAAATCAAGATTTTCAGCTACTAAAATCTCAATGAATTAATCTCACAAATACTTGGACATCTTCTTTCCGCCGCACCAAGAGCCACTTACCCAATCAACCAACTTCTTCCCAAAAATGTTTCCATAGCGCTAAACGGGATCGACGAGGCCCGTCTATCTTCTAATCGACGACCTTTTAGACTGATGAAAATCCAGACACATGGCTCTGTTTTTCATCGTCCGGCCGATCGAGCTGCGTAAATTCTCCTGTTCACCGTCGACCGAATTGTTTTACAGTTATTAAGGAGAGGGAAACGGAAGAACCTGGTCGATAAGCGACTCGACCCGATAGAAATTGAATAAAAGTTACCGGCAACGACACCACCGCATAAAGAAACTGCTGATCGCGAGGGATGGCTTTCAGGCTAATGAAAACGAACCTTAAACCTTTGCTCTTCGCGAACGGAGAATCTAATAGGATTCTGGAAGAGTCTGTGATGCTTGGAAAACAGATCCGAGCGAATGTTTATTGCTCGAACCAAGAAATCGATGGGTATCTATGTCTGTGTTCGAAGGAATTTAAGGATGATGAGATATTTATTTCCAAGCAATGATTTATCGTGGAGACTCTTATATTTTCTCTGTTTTGAAATAGAAGCATTCACGATTCCGATTAAAGACGATTGAGGACGATTAGCAGACGTCGAAAAATAAAATAATACATGATCAGTGGAAGCCTAAGAAAAATTGGATAAAGACAGTAAAAGAAGATGAGAAATAAAATACAAATGCATTTCGGATATTCAAGGATGAATATTAGCGCAAGATCACTGAATATGGGATTGGTGCCTCCATAGGGTTTCTATAATTATTAATACAATTATAATATACAATAATATAAATAATATACAAAATATTGTACAAATATACAAATATTAATCATCTTCGAAAATAGTCCAAGAATAATAATGCAACACACCGTTTCAAGAAATTTTCTGAACCTTCACCAATCTCGTTTCAAACATCCATAACAGAGAACATCCCTCTGAAAAAGATTCCTCCTAAAAAATTCTTCCTCCTTTTTTAACACCTTGTAAAATTTTCTTCCCCGTTTTTAACCCCTTTAAAAAAATTCTTTTCCCTCTCGTAACTCCTTATAAAATTTTCTCCCCAGTTTTTAACCCATTTAAAGAAATTTTTTTTTCTTTAGTAACTCCTTATAAAATTTTCTCCCCAGTTTTTAACCCTTTAAAAAAATTCTTTTCTCTCTCGTAACTCCTTATAAAATTATTATCTCCGTCTTTGAACTGCTTAAAAAAATTCCTCTCCCCCTTTTCAACCCCTTTGAGAAAAACATTTGTCCCAAATTTCTCAACCAACGACACTCCAATTTCATCCAAACTCAAGACTCTCGGCGATTCAATTAACCGGATGCTATAACCACGCGGCCGGAAATGTAAATCACCCCCGAACCGGCCGGAAACGCGAGAGGCGTGGCCAAGTTCGCGACAGTGGTCCCTGTTCCACCCCTTTCGAGCGCCAAGTAATTCACGTTATTAAATCCTTTGATCCCCTCCGCTGGAAGAATAAAGTTACCCGCGATCTCGAATCAAGAATTCAATGGAAGAAAAAAAGAAAAAAAGAAGGGAAGAAAAAAAAAAAGAAAGAAAGGAGAGAGGAAAAACGTTGGCGAACAGGTCGACGCCGATAACGGTGCTTCCGGTTCGGTTGAATGGTACCTGGAATGATAATTGATTCTCGTTGGCCTTCGATCAAAGAAATTCCTCGAATGTTCGGCGGTAGGTTTGGTTCGCAGCATGGATTTTTTGTTATCGCTGGAAAAAACGAATAGGAATGGCGGACAAGTGGTTACACAGGGTTGATTTGATGGGAAATATTTAAATTGCAAAAGATGACAGAAAAAGTGGTTCTTCTTAAAATATTTTTTTTTAATCACGTTGGTTAGGAGTTGGTGGGTTTGTTTTTGTAAAGCTTTTGGAAATCGTTGGAAACGGGCGATTTTGTTCGTTTTTATTAGCGAAGTGTTTAATTACTCGGTCGCAACGATAATTGATAATCGTATGCGAGATACGTGGAGAGTTTCGTTTGAAACTTATTTATTTTTCTTTCCTCGGTTTGTTAATAAATAATAGTTTAGATCCAGTGTGGAGTCCTGTCAGTAATGGAAATCTTCGCAGAGGATTTTTATCTTAATAATAAGTGTAGATTTTAAGGAAATATTTCCATAAATTTTGTGGTTTTTAATACAGTTATTTTTTTTATTTTTTTTTTTTATACAGTTTTTATACATCAAATACAGTTTGTTATCGTTTTCTTTCAATCTTTTAATCTTAATTGTTATCGTTTATTATTTCTGTTTCACTGTAATTGCTTTTCCCAATTTTTTTATCTCATTTTTGCCATTTTTTAAAACTATTTTTCCACGTTTTTCAATTACTTCTTGAAATTGTCTTGCTAACACGAAAATTTGAGATATTGTGTAAAATCTTATAAAACTATAGATGAAGTGTGCAGATAGTAATATTTTCTGTTATTCAATTTTTAGTTCGATCTTAATTCAATTGTATCGCAAAATATTAAAATTTTGTTTGTCTGTGGATGAAGAAGATTATTTAGAGGTTAACCTTAAACTTTAAATGAACTCGAAAAGAAGAGACTCGAGAGAGTATTGTCTAATGGAAAGTGGAGCAGCGTGCGAAGTCTTAGATTGCGATCGTTTAATTGCGGATAATCGTCGTTGTTCCCAAGTCGAAGCTCTGTTTCGTGTTTTTGCTATGGAATAGAGTGCCTCGAGTCTTTGTGCGCAGGAAGAACTTTTGCTCGCGAGACATTCTCTTTTTGTCGGCGTGACGTCGAAAACTATTTCAGTTTACTAAAAAGTAAATCCTTGTGAACCATTTCTAAATATAATACACAGAATATTTTATTATCTTTACAGATGCATTAAAAATTACTATCCGAACACTGCACATAATTTATAAAAATTTTTCTAAGTTAATATTTCCTTCTAAAATATATTTTTTTTATTAATATAAAATTCAAAATTGTCCGTAGTCTTCTTCCTGGAAATTTAACTTGTGCAATTATTTAATTATTTATTAATTTAGTAGAAATTTTTGCTATTTTTATAATCTGAAAAACTGAAATCTAAGATTATTTGATTTAAAAATATTTTCTTTTGTTATTATGTAAATAAAAATACTGTTTCACTTATTAATTGTTTTAAATGAAATTTACGGAATTATTTAGTTTTAGTTTTAGTTACACTTGTTAATTCATTAAAATGCATATCTCTAAAAATTACAAAATCCACTCTGAATTCCACTTCCACGAATATTATAACAAGTATAATTTTCTTTCTCTAAAGGGTTACAAAAAAAAAGAAAATAATCCACGATAGTAAAGGTTTCGACTGTTCATTCTCCTAACCGCGGTAACACGACTACCGTGGAAATTGCAAAATGTGTGGGGTCGCATATAGAAGCTGTTTTAATAAAGGCACGATTTTCATTCCGTTGCGTCGCGCGGTTCCCAAGGAATTGCGAATGGTACCGAGACATTTCTCGTTACAAGAAAGAAGCTTATTACAGAGAAGCTAGAATTTTTAAAGTACTCGAGGAAAATGGAACCTTTGTATTATATTATAATTTGAAGAAAATCCAAGCTTCTTTCGACCATCGTCAAATCACTCTCAATAAAAATTTCAAACTTAACACGTTCCTTAACCCTCTGTAATCCGAATTTTGATTGCTCGTCGCTAAAAAGGAAAACTACAATTCATGTTTCTCACTCTGATTAGAAACTGTTCGAACCAATAATTGCTACGAACAAGCTGTCCGGTACAGCAAAAAAAAGTTTTATATTAATTATTTTATTTAAAAATTATATAATTTTTCCAACATTTTTTTACTTATATATTTTATCAGAATCTTCTATACATTTCACGAAGGCTAAAAAAAAATTAATAGCCGCTCAAATGAATCGAATTCGAGGACTAAAATAAAGCTACCAAGTACTATAAGCCAGTAACTAGTCAGACACACGTGTTTCGCTCGGATTCAACGGGAGATGCTGGAAAAATAAATTAAAAAAAAATATAAATAGACGATCGCGTAACTTCCGAGTCACATAGCAATATGTAATATCGCTTCTTCGAATTATGAGGGTCTCAGGGACCCCATACAACTTCGTACTAACCATGCTTTAGTATACATTCGTATAATTATTTTAAAATCTATCTAATTCTTTAGTATCTCATCGAATTAGTGGAACTGCTCCAATTAATTGGCACTTATGAATCAGATAATTAAATAATAACGTCGTTGGATTTTTGAAACCGTTGCAATCCCACGACAAATGATCTACAATGACTCACGATTCAGTCGGATAATCCGTTAACTATGGACAACTATTCCTTGCATTTTGAATGAGCTTTCATCCAGTGCTTCGTCTGAAACACTGGCTGATAGCGTGAGAAACGGCTGATCTCGATATCCGGCCCATTTCTCGCTCCTGCGAGCTTTCTATTATTCCATTTCGGTTTACCGAACGAGCTTTCGTCCAGTGCCATTCCCGTGGAGAGCGTCCACAGGGAGACAAGGGGAAAGATTCAGAGAGGAATGGAAATAGGAGTGGCTCGAGCGAAGCCAGGCAACCAGGTTAACTCGACAAAAGGGTAGGAAAACAGTGGACGAAGCTTTGTTGATTATCAGATCCTTTATTAATCCCTTGACAAATTGTACAATTAAAAATAATTCCTCTCAGCTATGGCTTTTGTGCGTAAAGCAGTTGCCACTGATTTTGTCTCGAAACTAATGGGAGATATATTTGTCGGAGTTAAAATTTAGCAACGTTTCAAACATCGTTCGTGAAGATAGAGACAAATATGTTGAAGCGCTGTGTATGCACCAATTTGGTAAATTAAATTCTCTGTTGAGATCGTTTAAAATTTTATATGAGAAATCTATG
This sequence comes from Ctenoplectra terminalis, assembly GCA_019453375.1. Lineage (NCBI taxonomy): Eukaryota > Metazoa > Arthropoda > Insecta > Hymenoptera > Apidae > Ctenoplectra > Ctenoplectra terminalis. The sequence continues at coordinate 121,368 of SMSQ01026054.1, forward strand.
TCGTACGAGAATTGTTTTATTTTATCCGAAGAAACGCATATATATTATTGTTTAAAGCATAAACGCTATACGATTTTATATTTTGCAGTATATTTTATTAACAAACTCGTAAGAGC
>SMSQ01026054.1:121493-138378 GCA_019453375.1 Ctenoplectra terminalis
AACCAGCAATTTTTGCCCCTATTTTATTTTCTTTTTTCTTATGAAAATTGTATTTATTTCGGGGAATTTGTATGATTTAAATTACATTTGATGAAAGTTTCTTTGAACAGGAAAGCAGAGGAAATGTGGTTTATTTTTAATCGGTTAAAAATTGCATTTATTTGTAGGAGTTTATTCGATTTTAATTATATTTAGCGAACCATTCTTTGAACAGGAAAGCAGAGAAATTTTTATTTTTAATTGCTTAAAAACTTGATTAACAGGATTAATCTTTTTTTTTCTAATGATGCACTCGTTTTTGTTTACGGTATTTAGAATTGAACGTTTGTGTCGGATTGAATATTTTTCTGTTTAAAATTGGTAATAAAATTTTGAGCAAGGAAAAATTAATTAGCGTATATAATTGTAATTTTAATTTATAATATCATCCCTATTACGCGTCCGTGTTTAAATTTATTTAAATATTGTAGAACCATTTATCAGAGACGATCGATCTCTCTGAATTTTGCACAAGTTCTACATATTACATAACATCGTATAACAGATATATATTTTTTAGTAGGTACCGTGGAATTTATAGTATGGAAAAAGTCTTGGAATTCATTTTATTATAAAATTCTTAACAGACTTATTAAAATTTATTATTTTCATTTGATATCGCTGTTTCGAGTGAAAAATGTCTGGCAAACTTTTCTGCAGAACTTTATTTCCGACGATATTTAAATAATAATGACCTCTGTCGAATAAAATAATAATAAAATACACGAGCAACGATTGAATTAATAATTCTGTTCTTTCTTTTCAGAAATACGTCAGCGAGGGCTCGACAGTTCGAGACTGTGTACCGACGTGCGTGGAAAAGGGTGAGTCCAACCCTTAATTTTTCTTTTCCTCCACCAAATTCCAAATTCACAATATCAAACACCACAAACTTAAAAAAATAAATAAAATAAAATAAACTACTTAAAACTACAATAAAGGTATATATTACTTATTAATTTTACTATTTAAAGTTCCCAATAGTAACATTAATAAGTAATATAAATAAAAGTTCCCAATAGTAACATTAATAAGTAATATAAATAAAAGTTCCCAATACTAACATTAATAAATAATATAAATAAAAATTCCCCGAAAAAATTAATTGATTTGCTAGTGAAACATACTGAATAATATTCAGCAAGTATCACCACAAAATTTTTAAACTAAAGTTCCCTTATTACAATATTTTCTCACAAATACTGACACCTCTTAAAAAAAAAAAAAAAAATGAATAATACACAATACAACAACAAAAAATTGTAAATTTTGATTCACAAGTAGTACATTCAACGATACACGACTACAACCACCCCTATAACACACCATCTTTATTTTCAACGCCTCAAAGCCAACAAAATTTTTTTTCTCCACCTCACACATCATCACAACCATACATCCTATATAACCACTCTCACCATATAACCTCTTTCATGAACCCATCCTTTATTTTAATTTTCCAATTTACTTCCTCGATACCCATTGTCTCTTTATCTTGCCCATTTGTTACACCAATTGTGCTTCCTTCCACCTATTCACCTCTGGCATCGAAAAATCTAACAAATGAACGCGAGAAACAGGTCCCAATTGCTTGGTTCGCGGGGACAAACGTATCAACTTAACAATGGAGCGTTCGTTAATGTAAAATGTAAGAGAATAAACGAAACTCTCCGGGGAGAGGGAGCTAAAAGTAATTAATCTCTCGTTAAAAGTTGCTCTTTGAGACAGCTTTTCGCCAACGAAAATAATTCACCCCGAGGGCTGGCGAACGCGCCGAGAACAATTTCATTCTCCATTATTGTTATTATTGTTCTGGTGGAATCGGGACGACAACGTGTTCCCGGCTTTGATAACGCGAAACAGATGTTTTTATAATTCCCTCTCCTTCCCTCACTTTTCAAACGTGCTTCACGCTCCAATAATTCCGCGATCGTCGGATGCTGCGCGTCGAAATGTTTGGGAAAAGTATGAGGTTAATAGGAGAAATTGAACGATCCTCGAATTTGGTTGGCAGGTTGCTAGATCGGGTGAATAATTTTTGTTTCGTATCTCGATGGGGTTGTTTCCTGTTTTATCCTTAAGCTCGGATTTAATTCGGGTGAATGGGCATTGTAAAGGTTTTCGTATCGCTTGATATAACAACTTCTGGAACGTATGATCAATTAGAAGGAATTTTAAAAGGAATTTTTATTTTTAGAATTTTTTCTTTTTTATTAATACTGTTTTACTTTGTTTCTTCTTTTTTATTGTGTAATTTAAAGTGTGGATTAGAAATTATTAACTGTCTTAATATTCTAAATAATTAAAAAATCGTGTAATTTTAAACTTTTGAATTCCTTTCTGAGAGAAATTTACATATCTAAAAAAAATATTTAGCTTTCCTTAATAATCTCAAGTTACAAACATTTTTGTTACTTTAAAACGAGAAACAACTAATAATTCACCCTGTAATAAAAAAAAAAAGGAACTGTATTTTAATATCTTAAGTAATTCAAAAATTCTGTAATTTCAAACCCTAAAATTCCCTTCTGACAAAAATTTACATATCTAAAAAAGAATAAAAAATAAATATCTAACTTCTTTCAAGAGTCACGAATTAAAAAAATTTTTAGAAACTCAAAAAACTGTCAATCTGTAAAAAGACAACCTCCAATAATTCACTCTCTGATAAAAAAAAAAGAAAAAAAATGAAAACGTAAAAACCTTCTAAACAAAAATGCAGAAAAAAGTCTCGAGTTCTAATAAACTATTTAAAACTGTCAAAGGAAACAAGCGGCTGGCTTCAACTATTTTACAACCTCTCTGCGAGAAAAACAACCCCTTTCTACCTCGACAACTATTTAGAATATTGCTGCGTCGGTGGGACAAGGAGAAGAGCGAACGAATTTAACATAAAGTCCTCGAGCAAAGTCTTTAATTATAGACGCTTTCCGCGAAAGATTTCGTTTTATGGTGTCCGCTTCAAAGACACCGATCCGCTGGTGGCTGCTTTGATATTCGAGCGGCGCGCGTACGAGCTCACGTCGGTCTACCGCAGCGACCGCATCGAAACTACAGATTTTTCGACCAACTATCCATACACTATGCGAGAGTTGCACGGGAATTTGGTTAATTCCTGCGCCACCGATCGTGCAAGGCTTTATCTCTGATGGTGATTTCACGGAGAAGGGAATCGTTGAGATATTTGCATAATTGATTTTTTAATTTTTTTCCTTTTCCTTTTTTTTTTTTTTTTTAATTTTACTCGGTTCGAAAATCCTGTGACTGGAAATCGAGCAGAAATTCAAGTTGTAAATTTAGCGTTCCTTTTGATCCGATTCGGTTCGCAGAGCTTGGGATTCTGTTGTAGTTAATTGAAATGTGATTCGATTGAAGTTTCAGATTGTCGAAGTGAAATCTACATCTGGCTCGTAATTGAGATTTAATTAAAATCCGCGTATGTTTGTTTGTTTAAACGCTGGTCCAGTGTGGAAGTAATTAAACGTGATAAACTCGATGAGGTGTTTCGTTTTCTTTATTGAAGCAATATTTTCGAAATTGTTATCAAAACGTTTGTTTTCATTGCACGAAGGGAGAAGAATTTAACCTTTTAGCTCGACAACCAAGGAAGAAGAAAAAAAATTATCAATTCGCTAAATGTTAAGATCTCTTCGGTAAAATTCTAAAATTCATTGTTAAGGAACGATCGAAACTAATAACGACCGAGACCCGGACAATTAAAAGAACCGTCTGTAAAAATGTCGAATCGGTCGTCGACGGTAAGTGTCCTTCACCCTAGAATTTCCCCATTAAATCGACGAGTGTCTCTCGCGAACTCTATCAGAAAGAAGTTAACCCTCTGTGATCGTAACTTCGGTTTCTTACGACAGAAAGATTAAAATTGATTATAGTTTCTTGAACTAAAAAAATTAACAACTCGTATGTGTTACAGTTATCTGTAACAATAAAGTACGAATAAAATTAGGGAAAAGTAATATAATTTTCAAGTCATATCCTAGGTCTGTTCTGCTTAAAAATTTAATTCATATATTCTTTCTGTAATAAAAGGATTCAAATATTTTTAATAGGAATATTAACTGATAAGCTGGCGTCTGACTTATTCTAGTTCTGTTCTACTTAGAAATTAAATTCTTAGATTCTTCCTGCAATAAAAGGATCCAAATATTTTTAATAGGAATATTAACTGATAAGCTAGTGTCTGACTTATTTTAGTTCTGTTCTACTTAAAAATTAAATTCTTAGATTCCTTCTGCAATAAAAGGATCCAAATATTTTTAATGAGTATATTAATTGGTAAGGTGGCGTCTGACTTATTCTAATGCTGTTCTACTTAAAAATTAAACTCTTACACTTTTTTCTGCACTAAAAGGATCCACATCTTTTTAACGAGTGTACTAATATACGTAACGCAAACATAATTCTATTTCAAAGGAAAGATCGGAATAAACAAGCGTCGGTTTAACAGTTTTATGCCCTTTCGGACTTCGCTCTACCGGTTAAACGCTAAAGAGATCTCGAGGTTTCAAACGAGTCAGATGTTTCCTGGACAAAAAAGGAAAAAAAAAAAAAAATCGCGTCACCAGACGTGCGTAACACGATTAAGGGTAGACGAGCCGCTTTCGAACTGAAAATCTGCCCAAAACTTTGGTAATCCTCTCGGCGTGTAATAGAGCGTACGTGTCGATGCAACCGGTCTTTCCGGAAATCCTGTTTCCCCGAGTTCTCTGGTCCCCGATCCGCGATAACTTTATTTTCTGCTTAGAGCTCTTTCATTTTTGCCCACTTTTTAACGCGAAACGTTTTCGTTTGTTCATTTTCGAATTTTATTATACGTCGCTGGATTTTTGGGGTTTTTTAATCGATACAATGTTTATAGAATATTTCTATCGAGAAGGTGTGAGTAATCGTGCTTTGTAGTACTGTATGTTTTTTTTTTTTTTTTTTTCTTTTTAACCGAAGGAGAGTGAGGATTTCCGAATGTTTGGAGTTTATAGAAAATTCGATTGTCGAGCAGACACGAGTACCGGTATTTTATAGTGCAGTATACTTTGAGATTATTTTTTTTTTTTTTAGAAAATAGAGAGGATTTCGGAGATTAAAAAATTTTTTAAAAACACGTTCGTTGAAAAGGAACGGGTAACAGTATTTTCTGGTTCTCTTTTTTTTCCTTGGAGGAAAGCGAGGTATTTTAAGTTCTTCCAAGTTTCGGAGAGAATATTCACAATGGAGGCCATAAAGAATTTTTGTAGATTTTAAATTACTATCTTTGGAACAAAATTACACAAGGTTAAAATACTAATTTTTACACATGTCATTAATAATATTTCTGCGGTATTAAAAATTCACAAAAATTGATTTTCCTACTGCAAAATTACTCAATAATAAACCCCATCTAATAATTATATTTTTCCAATATTTTAAGTATGTTAAGTATTTTAATTATTTTTCAAGTACCAATTCTTTTACATCTCAGCAATAATATAACAATTAAGATTGAAACAGAAACTACTCCCAAGCCACTGACTAATTAAAAAAAAAAAATTCCCAAATAAAACACAACAATTTAGACCACGAAAAACATTGAAACAACTATAATACCGTGTAATCAGTTTCCTTTAAATTGGATCAGGAGAAAACACTAGGTAAGCGTCCACTCTCGGCTGACTAACAACCTCAAATTCTTCTCGATGTCGTACAAAAATACGTTTCACTCGTTTCTCCGTTTTCTCGTTCAACCTGAGTTCATTTTCCGCGTTCCTTAAACCTGTTTCTTCTCCTCGTTGAACCCGAATTTCCTGTGCTCGTTTCGACGGTATATAAACGAGGCTGGATTTTTCATTCTTAACGAACCGACGATCGATCTTTCGACGTGGTTATTGCGCCACCAATGTCTCGTTCTCTGTTACTCGTAGAAAAATCGTTTTAACGGACGATAAGTTGCTCAGAATGGTCGTGAAGGAAGAGCGGAATTATTTGGATTTTTTTTTATCTTATTTTGTAAAAAGATTCTTTCGGATTGTTCGTTTGTGAAAATTTATTTCCTTGTTTTATACTCCTATTATTTCTGTACCGTTTTATTATATCATAGATAATATTTCGTTATGACTATACTGTCCTCTTTTTGTCATTATTTTTCCATAGCATTTGCTTTACTAATTTTTTATTGCTTTTTTTTACGGTACCTTTTTTATTGTTTTTATTTCTGCTTCTCTTTTCGATGTTTCATTTTATCGTTTTTTTAGAGTCTACTTGTTCTGTTTCATATTCTGAATAATAATCTTTGCGTTTAAAAAGAATCATGTTCTTCGTTTCTTCGTGAATATTTATTTATAAATAAATATAATTTTTTTTTCTAAAAACTCAGAAATTTTGCCAGCTCCGAAATTGTTCCAACCTCGAAGAACTTTCTTCGGGCATTCCTCGAAGTTTTGTCCAGCATTTCGCGGTATCGAGGAAAGAGTCCAGGACAGAGAGGACGCAAGTTTCTTTCAGAAGTTCAGAAATTTCACGAATTTCACGAAGTTCGGCAGTTGTCCTTGTGAAATTTCAGTTTTCGGAACTCGACGAAGCTGTGAAAGGACTGAGAGATAAAGAATTAACCGAGTGCGGTCCGTGCATTCGATATTTCTGTCCGGTTTCAGAACGTGAGCGGAAATTCAGTGATATGAGTCGGTGTATGGTCAGACCGCGTAGTTCCACGAAATTCTGCGGCGAAAGAAGGAGAATTTCGGATAACGTTCCATCGATAAAACGGCGAAAAAATTGTAGGAAACGGAAGGATAAACAAGTGTGAAAAATGAGAAATAAAAAAAATAAAAAATTGCAAATATGAGACAGATGCAAATAAATAAATAGGGGAAGCAGATAGAAAACCGGAAAGTATTGAAAAATAAGTGATAAGGGATACAAAATTTAGTGAAAGAGATACATGCATGGTAAATTGAGAAATAAATAAATATCCAAAAATAAAATATAGATAAAATTGTTTAAATATAAAAAAACACCAACTATCGATAAATTTAATATTCATTGCAGATAAATTAAAATTCTCTGTCTCTGTAAGAAAAATTACACTTCAATACCTTGAAACCAAACAGAAAATCATGAATTAAAAAAATTAACAAACATCCAAAAATAAAATACGAAATAAAAATGAAACATCAAAAGCACCAACCACCAACAAAAATATTCATCATACATAAATTACGTATAGAAAAAAAGAATTCCTCGTTCTCTGTAAGAAAAATTATAATTTAGAACTTTAGAACCAGTCAAGAAATAACATAAATTAAAATAAAAAAAAATCATGGACAAACAAAGAAAGAAACTTTTGATATCCAAAGACATCCAGATGTCATCATTATTTATCGCCGCGGAAATTACGCACAACGAAGCAGTTTCTACATAAAGTTTCTACATAAACTCCAAGTAGATAATACCAAGCTCTCCACATACTTTAAGTTCACGAACCGCGAAGAAATTTTCTGCACGACTTTTACCACGTTGAATGTCCGTCGATTTTTGTTCTCGTTCACGAGTCCACTCACTGGCTCCCTAAACGGCTGCCGGAAATAGTTCTCGAACGCTTTGAACGGAAACAAAGAATTCCAGGAATGGACACAGGAATTGCCGCGACTTTCAAACTTTTAATACATTTTTCCTCCTTTTTATTTTCCTTTTACTTTCTTTTTTCTCTTTTCTTCTTTGTTACTTCCAACGAAATTGAGCTTCGCCGATCTTTTCCCTTGGATTCGATTAAACGAGAATCCCTTTGTCAATGAGCCTTTCTGCTTAATGAGGTCTTTTACCTCTCTTTTGTTTCAATCACTTCTCCTTCCACTGGCCTGCTTTTAATAAGTCTCTTTTTTATTTTACTTGTTTCTGAACGGTGAAAGAGGAAAAAGGATGAATCGTGCTTAATGTTAAGAAAAAAATTGGCTTATTTTCCGGGGATGCGTGCACCCTTTTCATTCATGAAACCACTTGTTCGTCTTCTTCTCCCTGTTCTTCTCTTTCTCTCTGGTGCCTTTTAGTTTTATTCAAGAGGAGTTATATTCGGTTGATATAAAAAAAGGAGTGGAATTTCTAAGTGGTTCCATAAAATCTCGTGCGTGCTTCTTAAAAGAAGACTTTTAGATTTCTCGAGAGCGATTTGCGACCCACGTTCCAGAGGGCATCTCGAACATTGCAGAAGAATCTACGTTCTTCCCTTGTTTAACCCTTTGACTACGAAAGGCGTATATATACGCCCTCTATCCATATATACGAATTTAACTTGTATATTCCTTCAATAGTAACTGGTTATTAAATATAAAGAAAAAGATTCAAAATTAATAACGAGGAAGAAATTAATTTTTACAAATTTAACATGAAGGTAATAAAAATAGTGTAAACGAGTAAAGATAATAACAAGATAGTAGTAAGAAAAATATAGATTCCTCGATTTATCTATATTATACGCCTTCTGTATCTCTAAGATAACTCACTTGTAATTCTTTTTTACTATTGACCCCTTGCACTCCATGCGATTCTTCATCACTGAAGAAAAGAAGTTTTATTAAACTTAAAAGAAGTTTCGAACAGAAAAAATTACTATTGCTCGTGAAAGTACTTGTTTCTATCCATTTTATAAATATCCTTTTTCCTCTCGTAAACGAAACATAAATTTTTTATTTTGTAAATCACCGTGGTGCGATATCTTTGGAAATTGAGCGCGATCGTGTTGAAAACAGAATGTCTCCGTAGCGGAGCCAAAGGAGCGCCAAGGGTTAAACCAAATTTATTCCACGCCACGTTTCTTTTGTAAAGATGACGATTAATAACAATGTATCGACACCGGAACCACCGGAATGTTAACTATTGGTTAAAATAATCAATTCGTGATTTTTGATAGAAGTCGTAGAAATTCACTGTGCTGAATTTCTGTAAATTTTTGTAAATTATTTATGAATATAATTGTTCTTCGTACACCGTTCGATTTCTATCGATGCAAATAAACACAATGTCTTTTTCAGAGGCCTGGAGCACAAGGACGTACTGTTGCCAGCAAGATGGCTGCAACTCGGCACCAACGTTCGCGTCCAGCAACAGCTTCGCGATCCTCGCGATCACGATGGCCGCCATTCTGGTGCTTCGTGGCTAATACGTCGCTTCCGGCGACCAGGGGACCGCGAACGGAAGCAACGGAATCCCTCTGACGCGAGAACCACCGCGCTAACCGTCGATTATTGTCCTGGCCCTCTTGCTGACTGGACGCTGACCAGTCGATAGTTGTCGGTAAATCGGACGAAAAATCGTGAAATTCCTATCGAATAGATTTTTCATTCCGCACGTTCCTCCGTTTCCGTCGATTTTTCTTCCTCGTGTCTCGTCCATTTCAATTGCAAATTTCAGGTTATTCTTTTTTCGAGTGAATAAAAAATACTTTTTTTTTTAATTTTGTTCTTGGTGGAAATGTGGTAGAATAGGAAATCTTTCTTTTTTTTTGGTTTTACGTTTATAAAGCTTTACGAAGAATTTTGTTCGACTCGATTCTTACTCGAAGGAATTGCATTTTGTTGGTAAATTATTTTTAAGTAAAAATTCGCAGATTTATATATTCAAAATTGGAACTCTGTGAAAAATTTTATTCGACTCGATTCTTGTTCAAAGAAGCATTTTTTTTCTGTTCCTAAATTATTTTTAAATCGATATTCGGAGATTTGTGCGTTTAAAAATTCCAACTCAACTAATAATTTTATTCGTTCCATTGTATCTGTGAATCATTTTTAAATAGATATTGATTCTTTAGAAAAATTCCACTTATCTTCTTAAAAAAAAAAAAAAAATTAGTATTACGTTGAAAAATTGGGTTTCTGGAAAAATTCAATTTTTCTTCTCTCAAAAATATCCTTTTCTCTCTCAGTTGATATATCTTCAATTTTACAAAGCTTTTACCACTAAATTCTGTTACCAATTTTATTCACAAAATCAAATTGACGGCGTTTCCCGGAAATTCCAACTGTAACGTTCGCTTTTAATATCCCCGTCACTGGAAGAACTAATTTTTCATAGGAACCCCCTCTTTTCTACCCCGTATCGAGAACGATCGAGTTCTTTTCACCGGAGAATTTTGTCGGTCAGCTTTCTTCGCTTCGACGCTGACACTCGCCTCTTCAGCGGCCCTCGAATTCGATTCATTCGAGAACTTTCCACCCCCTCGTCGGCATTCGTCGTTCTTTCGCTCACTTTTCTTCGTTTCGCGACGTCGCCATCGTGAGTGCTCGATGTAACAAGGACTGGAAAGGGGGATTCTCGATGACAAGTTCTCCAGTCACGCGTCAGAGACGAATGAAATTCTTCGAGGCTTGAAAGCCGATATTTCCATGATTTTATTACAATTTTTTTTTTTCAATCCTCTACAGCAGCACGTAACTTATAATTCGTCTGTTTCACAATTTTATTTTATTTACTTGGCATTGTACTGAAGCCTGTAAAACACTGTAATAAATTATACTTCTTTTTTTATAATTAAATAAAATTTCTGTTATTATTGGATTTATAAGTGATAGTTAAATTCCATGTTTTTTCTTTTTAAATCTTTGCATAGAATTTTTTTTGTATTCAATTGGTGGATGTAAAAAGAATTAATTTTACTAAAAATAAGTAATTTTGTTTCTGACTGGAAATATTCTTCTTTTGCATTTTTCTTTTTATTCTATTTGTTTTATGTATTTTTGTTTTCTCTATAAATTCTTCCAACAATTTGGTAAAAATTAATTTTTCTGTCTTGCTTTTAAATGTTTAAAATTTATACGGAGATAGTTTTAGGTAGAGTGTGAAAAAAATGGTTAAACATTAGCTTGTAGGTTGCGTTAAATATTTTCGTTTTTTATTTATTTAATTTTTGGTCGACGAAGGAATTTTTTTACTTTTCTCCGAATTCTTGGAGTAACTTTTAGCAATTCTTCTGGCTTCTTCAGTGAGTATATTTTCTTAGAAATAATTGAAAAATATGAATCAGTGTTCTTTTTTAAAATAGTGGGTACTTTATCTTCCTTAATTTGTTCCTTCGCGATTAATTGCTCGAGAATATTTGTTTCCCTTATTTTTACTTTCGACGGAAACGTACCCGAATTATAACCTTCGTTTCCTTTATCCACAGTGAATTTCTCTTCTACTTCCAAGTTCTTCTTCTTCCCTTTTCTCGCTCATCGATTTTCCATTTAGTTCTTCAACTTCTTCCAACCCATTTTCCAATTTTTCTTCTTTAATCTTGACCGTCGCAAAACCAACACCCCGGTTCTCTTAACGTTCCCTTAAATCATCTCGACCCAACCTTTCCGACTCTTATAACATTTAATCCCAACAAACTTCTTATCAATTCAAACATAATTAAAAAAAAAAAGAAAAAAAAACCGACCACGACAACAGTCGATTCTCGTCGTCTCCAATCGAGCAAGAAATGGCCGTCGCGATCGCGAGATTAAAAAAAAAAAAAAAAAAAAAAAAGAAATCGGACCACAAAACCCAACCAAAACCAACTCAAAATAAAAAAAAAAAAAAAAAAAATCAATAAAAAGCGTGGAAAAAAAGGATTCCAAAAGCCACAAACAAAAAAAAAAAAAAAAAAAAAATAAAAAAAAAAAAAAAACAAAAAACAAAAAATAATAAGGAAACAAAGAAAGCAACAAAAAATGGACAGGATGGGTGAAAAAAAGAAAAAGAAAAAAAAGAAAAAGAATACACGGTGAAAGAAGAAGAGGAAGAGAAAAGGAACCCGCGTGGATAAATATATATATATATTATGTAACCTACATACAGACAACAGTTTAATGAGGAACAGTGAGGATAATAATGATAAAGTTATTATTATTATTATTGATTATTATTATTAATGATTATAATTACTATATTGCTACTAATTACTAACTATTATCATTAACTACTACCATTACTAAAGATTAACGACACTAACCGGAAGCATCACACCGATTATACATAAACTTAACTATACATATATAAATATATAAATATATATATATATATATTATTATATAAATATATACATAGTAGAGATAAAGAGCGATAGGCGGCGAAAATCGAGTGGAGAATTTGTCGATTATTATTACTACCGTATTGTAACCGCTTGAAGTAGCCTTAATAATTGTAATTAACGAAACGCACGCGTGAGATGTTTAAGAAATATGCGTATATCTTATTGGTTGGCGTGAGGGGACTGCGCACTGCCCCGTTTCCATCGTATAATTTTTTTTTCTTTTTATTTTATTCTTGGTTCTCTCTTTCTTTTCTTTCTTTCTTTCTTTTTTTTTTCTTTTTTTCTTTTTGAAAGTAAGAATTATTAATTTTAACACTTAAAGCGCCGGACCCGCTTTAAGGCGTAAAATGTGAACCAGCGGTAGAGCGCCGGACCCGCTTAAAATGCGTGTTCACAAATCTAGCGAGTCAAACTCTTTATCAAGATCACGTGAAACATTTGAACAGACGCTCTGTGTCGTTTTATTTTACTTGTAAAAAATGCATATCTCTGTCAAACTCGTGAATATTCTCAACAAGACGGCTGACACTTTGAGCGTTGACTTTTACTACTTGAAATCTTGAGGGACTAACTATTTTCGAAATCAGAAAAACAGGGATCTAATTTGAATCGCTTTAAATCGACAGCTATCGAATGAACCGAGAGAAATTAGGAAAAAGAAAATAAAAATGGTCTTAATAAAGGATCAAGAAAATTAAACGTACAAACAAGTGGAGTCTCAGGGGGTTCCAATTTCGGTCTGATTTTTCCTTCGAATAATTTGTGTAGGGAAAAAGAAAATTTTCCTCTCGCGCGATTATTTATTTTTTCTTTCTTTTTTTTTCTTACACAGCTCGCAAGAGTCAATCACGATCATTCGTCAGAGTCAATTACCGCGAGTCGATTGTCGCGCGAGATAACTTGCGGTCGAATTCTTCAGCCAACAAATCACCTTCCCATTTTTCCTTCTTCACAAACAGATCTTTATTTTTCTAAATTAATAGAACGCCGAGTGCTTGAAACGATTCGAGCGAAGGAATATCGTTTTGTCGAATCTTACCGATTCATGGATGTTCAAAAATTCGAGTGGAACCGATTTAGAAAGATCGAAACGAGCGCACCCGGTCTCTTCTCAGGCTAACCAGCGTCTGAAATTCCTAAACAGTAGAACGATTCATCCTAGCCGATAAGCCAAGAGAGTCACAAACAGTAGGAGAGATGATAATCTACCTGTTTCACGAACGAGAGCAGCAAAAAAAAAAAAAAAAATGAAAAAAAAATATATAAAAAGAAAGGAAAAAACGAAAAAAAAAAGAAAAAAAAATACTCGAAGGTAGCGCGACAGAAAATTACTAGCGATTATATACCTGTTCTTCTGAGATTAGGCGAAGAGATGATTTATCTAAAGTGAAACTTAGCTCGAGTCTAGCGTAAATGATATTTAACACTTAACCTGTTTCCTGTCTCGGACGTCAACCGATCGATTTACGTCGTTGTTATTTGTTGGACGAATGTTTCGAGGTGGAAATATCAAACACTAGAATTCCTCGATTTTTCTTTTTTTTTTTTTTGTCTTTTTTTTTTGTAATTAATAGAAATACAATTCGTCGATTTATGGGTTTTTGGTGCAACGTTATTGATTCGCGATTAAGAGGTTAGGTTTGGGTTAGGTTTTGGTTATGGAAAGCTGGGAGAATGAAAATTGGCGAATTAAGAAATTAGAAACAATATTCCATAAATTTTCGCGTTCATGAGGAATATTTCTTTTTGTTTTTTTAATTCGTTTGAGGATTCTGTAACGGACGGTGACGACAATATGGTGGACTCGGAATGCAAGCTTTGAAACACATATTTTAAAATATGACTTCAATTTGAAATATAAAATTAGAGATAATAAAGAGAAAATTATATTCCGGTGGCGGTATTCGGGATGAAAGTACCTCGAGCGATATTGGTATCGAAATTTTATTAAATACCGGTGGAAATATTGGAAATTTGTCACTTGGTGTCACCCATAGTAGAGGCGAATCACGTGACAACGTCCGCCATAATGAAATTCGGTTGGGTAACGGAACAATCGATTTATCTCCGCGTTTTACTACCAATAATTCGATTTCTTTATCGTAACTGGTCGCATAAAAAAAAGAAAAATGTTCTACCATTTAATATTAATAAAAATTTAGAAATCGAATTTTACGAGATCAATTATTAATGCTTCCAGTACCGAATCGAACGGTAACAAACCATCGATCGTTTCGACCAAACAATAACGTTTCATCGAAAACCCAAAAGAAAATCATGTTAAGCGTGACCCTGTTTTAAATTAAAAAAAAAAAAAAAATCCATATTACGAGCCACAATTGTCTCGGATCATGAGTTCAAGCTTCGCTTACACTTTATCCATGTATTTTTATAACGCAAAGTGAAAAATGTGGCACACGAGTCCGCGTCGATCCGCGATCGTTGTGGCGTCAACCGTCTGTCAACTCCCATAACTTTCAACGATAAAAAAATAAAGATAAAATCATCGAAACAAAAAAAAAAAAGAAGAATTCTACCTCGAATCATTCCGTGTCGATACTATATAATAAAAGAAACGGTTGGAAAAAAAAGATAAAACGAAGTCATCATTGGATATCGACGTTCTATATGCCAGGACGCACACGAATAATAATAATAAAAAGAAAAAAAAAAAAAAAAACAATGGAGAAAAAAAATCCAAGAAAAGAAACACTTTTTTGGACGATAACTTTAACGAGTTACGATACCATACCACAGTAATTCTAGGCGACTTTCTTAGCGTGTAAGGTTTTACTATATTCAACGAGGGACGCTCGATAATAAATCCGACATCGTTCCAAGCTCCTAACGAAACGGACAGAGGTTAACAGAAAATTAAAAAAGGAAGAATTTAAACGAAACACAGAAGATAAAAAAAAAAAGAAAAGCTTTCGCCGCGAAATCGACGCGACACGCGTCGATCATCGATCGAGTGAAGATCGAGGAGCGGTCGCGATCTTTCTGTGCGAGGATGAAAAAAAATAAATAAATCAATAAATGAATAAATAAATAAAAATAAAAACATGTGTTTTAGGGAACGCGAGTATAGGCGGCGTTTCAACGTACAGCGTAACATTTTACATTCGCTTCGAGCACTATTTCGATAGGTACATTATTAAAGAGGTTCGTGAGAGAAAAGATATAAAAAACAAAAAAAAAAAAAAAAAATACGTCTAAACGAGATGATTGCCTGTTTCTTTCTTATATTTCCTCAACTGATTTATTCGAGAGCGTGTAAGAAGATGGTGAGATGGTGAGAATCACAAGAAAAGTAATTTTCTTTTTTTTCTTTTTTATTTTTTATTTCCCGCTGTGTGTTGATTTGTTTTTTTTTTTTTACAGTTTCGTGCTTGTGCAGGGGTAGTTTTATATTAGGCGAGAGAAAAGTGTGAAAGCTTGGTAATAGTTGATTTTTTTTAATTTCGCGCGTCTACAGCTTTGTTTCCATGAATTTAAAATTTATTTGTGGGGCGTGGTTTTGAGTTGGGTGAGAGAAGAGCGTAAAAATTGGGTGAAAATTAATTTCGTTTCGTTTTTAAACACGTGTCTGTAACTTTGCTTTTTAAAAAGGTAGAATTTACGTGGAGCTTCGAGTTAGGCGAGAAAAGAGGGCGAGAATTTAAAGAAAATAAATTTACAAATAGGCGTTGCTTTGGTTTTTTTTAATTTAGAATTTATATGAAGCTCATTTCGGGTTAAACGAGAGAAGAAAATAAATATTAATATTTTTAATTTAATGTACGTGTCTACAGTTTTGTTTCTAAAAATTAAAAATTTATCCGGGTTTATGAGTCGAGCGGGAAAAGAGCGTAAAAATTGAACGAAAATTAATTTTGTTTTAATTTTGGACGCCTGCCTGTTTGCTTTTAAAAATTAGAATTTACGCAGGGATGGTTTCCAGTTAGGCGAGGGAAGAAGGTAAAAATTATTTTTTTAATTTCGCGTACGTGTCTGTTACCTTGTTTTGGAAAATTTACAAATTTACGGGACTCGTTTTAAATTGGGCGAGAAAAATATCAGAATTGTGTAAAAAATTCATTTTTCAATTTTGAACGCGCGCGTGTAGCCTTTCTTTTAAATATTCAAAATTTACATGGAAGTAGCTTTGGGCTAAATGAGAAAAAAAAAATGATTAATTGCTTCTAGGCCGGGTTAAATATTTTTGTTTCTTATTAATTCGATTTTTAGTCGATGAAAAGATATTTAAAATGCAGGCAAGATTTCAGGCGACGAAACGAGGCGGACGTGTTCGAAATTTTGTCATCGCCTCGAGACGTGTCGTGCATGGACCAGAAAAATGGAACTTTAAACTCATTCCTCCCCTTTTTTCTCTCGTGTTGCATCGTTTTTATTCGTACGAGGCGATTGTACTCTTCGCCCTTTCTTTTTCTCTCCATCGTTCCACCACCGCTTTATTTCTTTATTTATGAAACATACTTTCTATGCGTTGGGAAAAAGAATGGTCCACCAAAGTCTTCGTAAAAAAAAAGAAAAAAAAAGAAAAAAAAAAGAAACAAAGAATAGAGATAAAACAATACGGAATTCTTCTTTCACATTGCCCTTCGACTTTTCAGAATAAAAATTACGGAATGTCGCGAGCTTTCACAGTTTCAACGATTGAAAAATTAATTATTCAAGATCCTTGTCTACTTGCAATTATAAATTTTGATTGAGAAAAATTTGTCTCTCTTTGCACTCCTGAACTTTTTTAAATTTCAGAGGAATGTTGTGAAAACTTACAAGTGACGTTTTGAAAAAAAAAAAAAAAAA
>SMSQ01026054.1:146262-157905 GCA_019453375.1 Ctenoplectra terminalis
CTATTAATAAAACGAAAGAAACTTTTGGGACAACAAATTTTTACACTCGCCTAATATTAGGTTGTCCCGAAACTTCCTTCCGCTATCTTTACGCAATGCTTTCGTCTAGCAATGTTTAAAAAAACATTCAGCCTTATTTGTTAAACGAGAGGAGGGAAAAAATAGCGCGAAATGAATCCTGTATGAAATAATAACATATCGTAAAACGTAAAATATTACGTATCCATTATCTATTAATAAAACGAGAGAAAACTTTTGGGACAACCTAATATAATAAACCAACACCATCGCATAATCAACGAGTATCATTTATTGCTCGTACCAAGAAACTCGAATCAGTTCGATGGTCGCTTCGCAGAGAAGCAACTCAGCTACAAAGGTGAACACACTATTTACAGCACGTAATTCACCGCCGTTCGTCCCGTTCGATCCACCCCCTAACACAGAACACTTCAACGCCCTTATTTAACATTCTCTTTCAACCAAAAATTCTTTCAACCGTCCCACTCGTTTTTTAACAAGAACAAAAACAAGCTTTATTCGACAAGCTTTATTCCACTTTGCCTATTCGCCTCTCGTGCTGCCCTAAACACTTGAACAGTGAGCGGACAGAGAAGAAGCAACGCGTTCCGTCCACTTTTAATCTCTCGAGTACGACACACGGTAAACGAGCTCTCAAGCTTTTAGAAGAACGCTGAATAAATAAATTAAACCGGTGACGCGTGTCTCTTTAAGAAGCCTCATTAATGGCGTATTTAAAAAAGGAGTTTAATTTTTTTCCTTTTTCTTTCTTTCTTTCTTTTCGTTTTTTTTTTGTAAGCTTGATATAGGAGAATCTATTCGTTCCGTGTTAGGGGTTGATGGTTTCCTTTTATTTTATATATTTATTTTCTAGTTTGATTCAGTAAGAAATAACAGCAGGTTCGTTAAGACGGTATCGACGAAACGTTTGTATTTTATTTTACTATTAATTTCTAGCCGGATGAGGCGCCTTTTACTCGTCCAACTCGCGTCTTTCGGTATGGTTTTTGTTGAGAGATGATCTAGACGATCCAGAGGTGATAATGATTTAGGTAGAATTTCTTTTCCTTTTTTCTTTCTTTTTTTTTCTTTTTTCTTTTTATTGTGAGTTGAGGGTAGATGGCTCTGGATTGTTTAGAATGTTATTGGAAAACGTAGAAAACGTTGAGGTTCGTGGAAAATATTTCTTGTTGCTATTTCCTGGGTAACTGTTCGCACGTTAAGAAATTTGGCTGCATTCTGACGATATTCTAGTTGTGGTTTACTGGAAATCTTTTATTAAATAGAAAATTTGTAGGATTAGTAAAAATTTTACACGGCTAATATAATTATTTCTCAGAGATGTTAAAAAGGTGATTTTAACGAATCATTTGAGTATTAATATTTTAAATATTCTTATAATTTCTTTATTTTTAAAGATTATTTTTAAATAATCGAATATAGTTTTAAATAATATTTTGAATATTCAAAACAGTTGATACAGAAATGTAAGGAAAGAAATTTTTGCTCTCTTTAAAACGAAATCTTGAAACATAATATTTATAATATTATAATATATTATAATAATATTATAAAATACTCAAGGAAATTTCTATAATTTTTTATTATAAATGTATATCTAAAAAAAACAAAAGAAGAATCTCACTTTAATTTTTTTTAAGTTCAAGTTTATCGAAGTTTTAAAGAATTTTTTCATTTGAGATTTCCAATAAACGTTAAAAAAAAAAAGAAAAAAAAAACAGCAAAGATATAACGCAAAACAAACAAATTTCGTCCAGATTTGGAGAAAGTGGCTGGATTTAGAACGTTGGCGAACTTTTTCGAAAGCTTCCGCTTTTTTGTTCGAAACGAGCCCCAGCTGGGGATTCCTCCCCGTGACAAATCCTGGATTAACCAACGGAAACGCGAAATAAAACGATTTAACGTTACAATCTGCACAAAACCTTCCACGGTCCGAGTTCTGTCATTTTCTTTCACATTAAGGGGCTAACTTCTTCGAATTTCTCAAAACTCTTTCTTTCCGTGTAAACGCTTCGCAAGAAACAGCAATACGTTCTCCGTTCTTCGTTTCCGGTTGTCTATTCGAAACGTTCGGAACTCGCAGCTTATGAAATATCACTCGTTCTTTCTTTCTTGAATACTTTGATATTTTCGTGTTTGAAATACCATATTTGAATAGAAATTACCTTAAGACGAACCGGCCAAGAAAAATCAATCTTACGATTTCTGTGAAAAAAAATTCTGTGGTACTTCTTTTATGATTTTTCTTCTAAAAAAATTATTTCAACGTTCTACATTTTATAAGTTTCCTTAAAAATAATTTCAACACGATACTCTTCACGGTTCTTCTTTGAAAAAAAATTCTAATGTTACTCTTCACAATTTTTCTTTGGAAAAAAATTCTAATGCTACTCTTCATAATTTTTCTTTGAAAAAAAATTCTAATGTTACTCTTCACGATTTTTCTTTCAAAAAAAAAATTATTCGAACATGCTATTCTTCGCAATTTCTATTAAAAAAAATTCAATGTAGTATATTTTATGATCTTCCTTTAAAAAAATTGCGCCATACTACTTTTCACCATGTTTCTTTGAAAAAAAAAATAAAAACAAATAATTTAAACATGCCACCCTTTACGATTTCTCTAAAAAAAAGTCCAACATGCTACATTTAATGATTTTCCTTAAAAAAAAAATTGCAACATGCCACTTCTCGCGATTTTCCTCTAAAAAAATCCAACGCGCTACTCTTCAAGACTTCCTTAAAAAAAAAAATTCCAACGTGCCACCTTTTATAATTTTCCTCGACAAAAAATTCCTACAAAAATGCGATCGTAATAAAACGAAAAGAATGAGATGGTGTAAAAAAAAAAAAAAAAGAATTTTGTTACAACGTATTCCAATCCCAACGATTTATAATACACCGACTATAATATCAGAATCGTACACCAAGAGCCAGAAACCAAAATTAGAAAACACCCTCGCGAATTCACAGTTTCGATTTGAATGATATCCCGATCGCATTAAAACTGTTCACCCGGTGCATCACTTTGCACCAGAAAAATTTTCTTGCTCCGTTTCGAGTTCCAGCTGCCAACTGACCGTAAAGAAACCTCGAACTTGGGTCGTTTCTCATATCGAGCCTTCTTTTTCTCATCTTTCCGCGTTTCAAGTCCGAAAATACGATTCACGATGGTCTGGATGTTTCCGTACGTCCATTTACCGGTATATTTCCTCAGCCTGCGGGTTCCTCTTCCTCTTCTACGACGCTTACGCGCGAGTTTTCTTCTTCTTGGTCGAACTCGTCGATCCACGGCCTGTTCCAAGCGAGGTTTGTTGGAACACTTCGAACAATAACGAAAACAACGTTCTCCAGTGTCTGCGTTTCCCTTTTTTTTTCTTTTTTTATTAATTTTTCTTTGACTTTTTTTCGACAGATTTCGATTGTTTCTTTGGGTTTTTTTTTTTAACTGTTTCTTTTTTGTCTGTTTAGTCGGTTTTTTTTTTTTTTTTTAGACGTGAGAATTCACGAAGGGACGAGCATTCTGGCCGGCGAAAGTCGGTTCGATTTGTGTCGGTTTTACCGGTTTTTTACTGCAAGCAAAAAAATCGTGGACCGTGCTGTTAACGCTGAAAAAAATGGGGTGGTTAACCCTTTCAGTGGTAATTTCAGAGAAGTTTGTTCGATACTGGTATATTTTTTGTTTTTCTTTTTTAATTTCTATTAGGTTGTCCCAAAAGTCTGGTTCGTTGTATTAATAAGTATCGGGTGCGTAACATTTTTGTTTTAGAATATATTATTATTTTATGTGGGATCCATTTCGATTTATTACCTTCCTGCACTTTTCATTTAATAGATAAGTCCGATTATTTATATAAATACTGTCAAATGAAGCTGTTGCGCGAAGACAACGGAAGAAACTTTCGGGACAACCTAATATTTGGTCGTCTTATAAATAATGCACTTATTTGAAGATTTTTCGATAGAAAGATATGTTACAATAAAAATAAATATTTGTATTTCAATCGTTCTGGAAAAAATGCATTATTCAAGGAATCATTTGATGTGTGTTAATGATATTGTCACTTTTATTAATCAGTACAATAATTGTAAATTCGTATTTATTTAACAGTGTCGTGTAATAATTGCTGCTCGAGTAGACTCGAATTTGCATAATTTGTGTGATGTGTTCTAGATCGCACCCCTGAAAGGGTTAATTACGGAGGAGAATTTTGAAGGATTTTTATCGAGGATGTTTAAAGAGGTTAGAAAAAATATTTTTACATTTTTTGTATTAATTCGATGGCTTGTAACGAAAGGAAATAATAATAAAAAAAAAAGTTGTTAATCTCGGGAACGAAATTATAACCAGTTTTATTGTCGATTCTGTTTCACTTACAGCATTGAAAAAATTCGTATCCACGTGAAAATTACCATTCGATCCACCAAAATGAAGCTTTGAATCCACCATCGCGTAGAGAGAGAGGAAAAAATTGAACAAGATGAAAGAAAGTAAAACATTCAACGGAAAGTCACAAAAACGCAACTACAGGATTCTCTCGAACGATCCAATATAATTTACAATTCCTCCTAGTCGTTATAAATAATCAAAAATAATACACAATTACCGATTCACGCTACAGGTTTGCGTAAAATCTTTACAAAAAGAAGAAGAAAAAAGCACAGTTCCATAGAAAATTGATATTCTTTGTGAAATCTGACGGAATTCTAAGAGAATTATACTAATTTCCCTAAACGATGTCCTTTATTAACAATGTAATTTCTTCTAATTTATTTTTTTTCTTATTTTACTTTGCTCTGATCGGTTCGACTGACCTTCGAATCTCCAGCGCCGAGGAACACCAGACCTATAGCACCAGCGTACGCCAATAGAGTGTCCACTGCCTGTTGAGTTTCCAACAGGATCCTTGCTTCGTTCATCCAGTCACTCGCGATGGATCTTGGCGCACCTTTCAATAGATTCATGTAGCGGAGAGTCATCTTGAAGTCACCGCGATCGAGCCAGTATCTGGAAGCAGAGATTTAAGGTTTGTTAGGGAAAATCTCAAGACCGTGGTTCGCGTCGACTTCTAAAATTAATAGAAAATATTTTGGAGGATTGAGGTCTGATCATTAGAATTTACACGAATTTTTTTTTTCTTTTTATTTAGTTAAAGTCTGTCTTTTAGAATTGAGAGAAAAAGTAGTTTGTTGCTATAATCGGTTCCTCTTTTTTTTTTTTGTTAACGGATGGGGAAAATTATATTATTGAATGCAATTATTTAAAGCGAAGAAAATTTTTCTTATGATAAATAGCAATTTTTTGATAGCTAAAAGTGTTTTTATTTTGTTTTACATTAATGGAAAGAGGAAATTGTACTGAATGGATTCGATTTTTTAGGACGATGAGAAAGATTTTTTTTTTAAGACAAATAATTTTTTATGGTTAAAATCAGTTACTCGTTTTTTAATTAATGAGTAGAGAAAATTGTACTGAATGGATTTAATTTTTTGGAACAGAGAAAATGATTATTAATAATAAATTCAATTTTCACAAAAATCAGGGAAGATAGAAATATTTTTCAAAGGGAAATAATATTTCTTCTCACACAATTACTGTTTCTAGAATCAAACAGAGCGCTTTATTCAGAGTGCAGAACATTTTTCAGAACGAAGCTTATTCTTTACAAATCGAAGAAAAGCTATTCCTTTAACAAGACTCTGTTCTTTGAAACATAAAAGAGAGACTTCTTAAATAAAGCTATCCCGTATAAAAAAAATGTAAAACCATTTTAAAAAGAAATAAAAAATATATTTAATTTTTCTACACTTTCCCCAAGCTTAATTACTAAAAACCCATTCCTAATTGGCGCCACGGTTAATTTCCTATTTGCCAGCAATCAACACGCTCTAATACCTCGCATACTGCTACACACTCATAATTCGCTTCCACGATTTAAATTTCGGTTATGAAATTCGACACGAAACAGAAAGAGATAGAAGAGATAGAAAATATTAAAAAAAAAAAGAAAAAAAAAAAGATTGATAACCGATAAGAAATCGATAATCTCGAACGATAGTGATTTTGAAAGGCGATCATCCGAATTACCTGTCGACTCACCAATGAACGAGGTATAAACATAAAAGCGTGCTCGAGGAAAGCGCCAGGAAAAGGGGTTGCAATCGTCTCGAAAAATTTGTACGAGCTATTCGCCGAAATTGCTCGAGAGAGGGTTAGCTCTAACTTTCGATCAGTTTATTTTACACCCACCTATTCGACATTTTTACTCGAGACAGTTACGTACGCTGCTTTATCGCCGACGAATGCACTTTAGCTTGTTACGATAAAAATATTTGGAAAAAGATTTATGCGAATTTAAATGAAACATATCAAATTGTAAAAATTGAATTTTTTGAACGACGAAAGGATAGTTGTAGAGCTGTTACTATTTTTATCTTTTTTCTTTTACATGCTTATTAATAAATGTTTATAGTAATAAATGTTTATAGTAATATGTGTTTATTAATAAATTTAAATGTTTATAGTAATATATGTTTATTAATAAATTTAAATGTTTACAGTAATATATGTTTATTAATAAATTTAAATGTTTATAGTAACATATGTTTATTAATAAATTTAAATGTTTATTAATAAATTCGTGAAAAAAAGAGAAGAAAAAGAATAAAATTAACCGAAAGAAATAAGATCTGTAAAATATGACACCGTTGTGGCATAAATAAAGTTGGATGTTCGGATTGAATAAATTAACCCTTTGCACTCGAAGACTTTTTTAAGTTTCAAAGAGCTTTCGTGAAAACTTAAAGTGTTCTTCTGGAAAAAAAAAAAATTATAAATGTTTACGATTTCTTATTCATTTGGTTAATTTACTTTTATTTTAAGATAAAAGAAGTGTTTGAATTGATGAAAATATACAATCTAATTAAAGATATAATCTCTGAAGAAAATTATGCGTGTCGCCATAGCGGCGCCAGCCGAGTACAAAAGGTTAAATATCGAAACATATTATAATTCAACAATTTTTAACACGTTGAAAATGATTGAAAGCAGTGAAATTAAAAGAGTACCGTGCTTGAACATTCTTTTATATCTAATATAAATTTTAGGAATACTGTGATTCTCTTTTTATAGTCGCAAACAATATTTAACAATATTTAACAAACTCTTCTGACTTCTATTCGCTGGCGTTAATTACCAAAAATGAACTATCACTTTTCACTTGGTTCATATTTAAAATCTAAAAACCACCCCTAAAAATAGCCACGCCTATAAAAATGCTCTAAATCACTTTGACAAAAAAAGTAACATCATTCTCATCCCCATTGATCCACAAATTTCGAACCTGAGCAAGGGTATAGCTGGCTACCCATCAAAAACAAACCTTTTTCAAGGGAAACTCGCGACAATTCGAGCAACTACGACGGTTAGTTACATCCGACGCGTCGTCCTTCCTCGGAACACACCCCTAGCCGGGGGTGGGTCGCTCGTAGACGAGCTTGAAACTTTTTCCTCGAGCCTCGAGCCATTTTCAAGCAGAGGGTTAATGTAACGACCGTGTCGTCGATCCTTCTCGACCAACTTTTCGAGGCTATCGATTAACTGGTCGCCGTAAGACGAAATCAAGGGTTGTTTTTTTTTTATCAAGAAGCTTGTTTCATAAAAATGAGGGAAGAAAGACCAGTTTTCTCTTTAGCAAGGTGTTACTAATGACATTTAAATCTTCTGGAAGGTTTGTGTTTCATGATTAATCATACTGCTTAAAATTAGCCCCTAAAATACGTTGGAAAATAAATTTCTTTCTTCAATTCTGATTGATGGATGCGAAAAAGAGGAGTTTTAATTAAAAAACGAGGCACTGTCGAAACGATATTTAAACATTTTAGAAAATTTGTATTTTGTGCTGAATTACATTGCTTAAAATTAACATCTAAGGTACTTTGCAAGATACTTTTTTTTTTAATTCTGAAAAAGATTAATTTCTGTAAAAAGAAAATACTAGCAAAATAATATTTAAATCTTTCAGAGAATTTGTATCTCGTGATAAATTACATTGCTCGAAATTAACCCTTAAAATAGGTTGAAAAATAAATTTTTATGAAAGCATGTAAAAAGGAAATACTATTTAAGTTATATTTTATGTTTCATGAGGGATTTTAATTAAGGAACACATGGTGATACAGTATCGTTTCTAACGGATGAAACAATGAAATTTATAGTAATCGAAGCTATATAAAACAGAAATGGAAAGTCTTTAGAGCCAAAAGTTTGACGCTCTTGCGACTTTACAACACGTCAATTGCAAAGATAGAGAGAAACACTAAATCCTAGAAGTTTTAATTAGAATCCTGCAGTTTATAGGCGCTTGAGCTCTGGAATGAAGCGAAAACTTGCTACCTTCCTTCGAACGAAAATAAGAGAAAACAATATGTGCGTACTCGCGCGAGAAAAATTGGACGATAACTGACTAGGAACGTAAAACTCGGTTTATAAACCAAGCTACGCTTCGATTTGTGCGGTTCTTAGAAATACGCAACAATGATCCACTTTTGAGAGCACTATCGTAAAAATGAATTTCAGTAAAATCTCAATAGATAATTTTTCTTTTCAATTGTTTTAAACGCAATAAATCATTTTCAGTTTCAACTTTTATAATTTTTACGATTGACTTTGAATTTTTAATTTTAATTAAATAGTAACTGCAACTTTCAAAGTTGAATTGTTAACTATTAATTTCCAATTTTTTAATCTTAATTGTGAGTCACTAATTTTTAAATTTCAGATTTTAATCTTTAAATTTAAATTCTCAACTATCAATTTTCAATTTTTTAATTTTACGAATCAGCTATTAATTATGAGACCTCAAATTTTCTGCATTGATCGTCAATTTAGAATTTATGAACCTCGTCAACCAACAGTCGAATCTAAAACCTCAAACTTGGAATTATTAATTTCCAATTTTCAAATCTTATCAACCAACAATTAATTTTAAAACCTTACAGTTCTTCGTCAACCATAAATTAATA
Source organism: Ctenoplectra terminalis (assembly GCA_019453375.1). Lineage (NCBI taxonomy): Eukaryota > Metazoa > Arthropoda > Insecta > Hymenoptera > Apidae > Ctenoplectra > Ctenoplectra terminalis. Next base: position 155,329 of record SMSQ01026054.1, read on the forward strand.
ATTCTTAACCAGCTACCTACTCGGAGACGTCAGTCTTCGAATTATTAATTTCCAATTTTTAAACCTTATCAAACAGCTATTAATCTTAAAACCTGAACCAACAATTTCCAATTTTTAAACTCCATCTCATAAACTTCACCAGCTATTAATTTTAAAACCATACAGCTTGAATATTCTCCCTCAACTATCGATATCCAATTTTTAACTCGAGCTTGGAATTATCACTTTCCAATTTCCAAGCCTTATCAACCAGTTATCTTCGAGTCTTCCCTATCCCCAATCAATTTCCAAGTCTCGACCACTAACCGCCTCGCATCCAACTTTAAAATTCCAACTCTCAGCTTCTATTTTCAAACTTTTAACCCCAACTTGTCACAATTAGCCTCACACTCTCCCAACCTGAAAAGATCCTCTCCCCCAAAAAAAGAAGAAAAGGACGACGAAAAAAAAAACTGAATCGCGACTAAAATTTCAGCAGCGACCAGCATCGTACACCGGACGTTAAACTTTCATTTCCTCGAGTTTTTCCGGCGCGGGACGCCAGCATACATAATCGACCGCGAATACGTACACGTGCGCGTGTAAACAGGGCTGGTCACGAACGCTCACAGATGCCGCAGTCCGCGCGCGCGAGAAAAATAAATGTGTGCGGCGCAGAAGGCAGAGAGAAGAAACCTAAATTTTTTAACCGGAAGCGCAGTGTGGTTCTACGCTGCGTCCTGGATAAGAGAGGGTACAAGCGACGTGACGACCGGAAGCCCTTCTTCGATATTAAGGTTTAATATTTGATGGCCACTCCTTTTTATCGACGCCTGCTCGCGCTGAAATGCTGATGCTTTCCGAGGAGACGCGACTAGGTGGTTTTCTCTGCGACCTTACTCGATGTGTTCTCGAGATTATTTCCTTTTAACGCTGTTTTTAAGAAGAACCAAGGATATTTTGTATTCTAATAAAAATATTATTGCTAGATACCATTTTATTTCGAATTTTTTATTTCTGTAATTTATTCATCTCTAGTTCTTAGTGATTTTATTTCTCTGTTTTTTTTTTTTAATTTCTGTCTTAATTGCGAGTGTTAAGGAATAGTTTTTCGTACTCTTTCTTTTATAATTTTCATTTGAATTTTATTACAGCTTTGAGCACAGTGATGTCCAGTTCGAATAAAATTAAGAATTTAAAGAGCCGTAAAAAATATATATTGTATTAATTTTCTATTCTAATTTTCGATCTAAATATATTATAAAATATGCTGTTTTTGAAATTGTTACAGACTGGGTATTTTTCGTTTAAAAATTACTCTATTTCCAGCTGGTATTCGTGTCACGATACAAAAATCTGAATAAGTTTCCAAACGACTACCGAATCGGCCAATCACATCGGCTGATTAACTCTTAAACGTTAAAATAGAAAGTGAGAAGAGTCAGATCGTGTGGCTAATTGAATTTCGTTCAACTTCATAGAAGCGTTTCGATACCATCGGAACTTTGCTAATTTTAATTATACCGGATCGTTCGCTGGAAACCTTAACCGAATCTCGTCCAAATGCCACAGAACTTTAATTTCAGCCTCAAGTTCTACGATTCTATTCCTGGAAAATATTTAAACTATCGTCGAGTCAATTTTAATTTCGCTGGAAAACGAATTAGTCGGTCGGGGTGGTAGTCGTTACGACGTTTTAATCCAACTCTGTTTAAACAGGGAGTAATTGTGCTTTTATCGGCGAACAAAAATTCGTTGTGAAAAATTCGATTTTAGGAATGCATTTTTTATTTTTGAGAAAATATAATTCGGAGTACAGATAAGAGGATCTGGAACGATTTCTAAGAAAATTTAATTAGAGTATCAAATATTGAACCACGTTTAATTCAATGGAAGGCTTCCAAGCAGTAGAGTCGACTCGTCTGACCAAGCACAGGTTTATACTACTTAAACGACCGATTCTCCCTATTTTCCTTATATAAAATATGATTGTATTAAATAATTATACTGAGACCTTGCAATGGGCAACAAAATCCACATAATAAACTAAAAATGAAACAAATAAATAAACATTTAAAAAAGTGCAAATTTTTATACATATATGTATAGAAGTAATACAAAGAAATTAGATTTTAAAATAAATCAGTGTTGCTAACAGAGGAATGTGATAACTAATTTTTTGTTTCCTATAATGTACACGTTTTGTGTAGCAAATATTGCAAATAGAAATAATGTTTCAATCTGTATAATATAGGATTAAACAAAAAATAAATTTCTCATTCTAAAAAATTGGACAAGTCTCAATACCATATAATTCATAGTAAAAAAGAAAAGCTGCAGGATTATTCGTAAAAAAATTAAAGATGACCTCAAAACTTTAGCAAAGAAAAATGACTGATAAAAAAAAGTACACAAAGATTATTTCAACACTGTGACAACCACTTACAACCTTTCTGAACACTCGAAAATTCATGTTCTCTTACATTATGAATTAAAAAAAAATTCAAAAACCCATGCAGCACCATTAGTCACTATACTATCAAGAGCCTCTTTAAACTACATCCATTATACAAAAAAAAAAAAAAAAAAAAAAAAAAA
>SMSQ01026054.1:165333-193446 GCA_019453375.1 Ctenoplectra terminalis
ATGGCGCGTGGCTTTTGTCTTTTGCCGATTTTCACTTCTTCGAGCGATGAGCTGGGTATGGCGTAGCCACGTTTTTCTCCGTATCCAACGAATAAAAACCAACAAAATTATTACTAAATACGTTGATAACGATGTATACGTAGCAATTGATTTGTTAATTTCGCGATAATAATGAAACTCTGTGGGTGATGAGCGATTCCAAAAGCAAACACACCCCTTTGCTCCCATAGTCAGGCAATTCTGCCGATTCTAATGGCATAGAAAGTATCTGGAGCCTCGAAAGACTAATTTACGACTCTCCAAGCAGCACATTATCACCGTTGAAAACAAAAATTGCAGATATTTGGGAAAATAATGAAGATATAAAATATATGATCGAGCAATGTACGCGGAGCGTGCCGGAAGGGATACAGGCTGTCGTCGAAGCGAAGGGTGGAAATACAAAATATTAGCATGTTTTAATAACGTTATGTACAGTAGTAATGTATTACGTTAGTAATTAATAAACTATATCATTTCAATTTAAATAGTTCAGCAAACTATATCAATTTGAACAAGCCTTTTAGTTTTACGAAAAACGTGAGAAATGCTGAAAATTTACAGCGGTCCTAATTCGATGGCCAGGGACTGTAGTTCGCAATACTCTTTTTTTAACCTTTTCAAACCAATTTTAAATCATTCCATTCTGTCAACGAACCCTGGGACGCGACTCGATTTACCCAATCTATCGGATTTTTCCGAAAGCCAGCCAGCCATTTAATTCTGTTAATGAGTTTTCCCGATGTTACCAGCCAGAGGAATATTCATGGAGCCTCCGGAACACGCACCACCTAGATTTACACGTTTTGTTTCGACGCAAGCGTTCGCCGAGGAAAAAGATACTAAATAGAAACCCGTAACTCTTCACAACCGTGTCGATAAGAAAAAAGAAAAGGAAATACGAAACGCGGACAAATTTCGAAGCCGATGTTCAATTTTATTTGTTGAATTTCGAAACAATATTATATTAATAATTTCGGATAATAATTGCCGCTTAATCGTCGACGGTAACAAGCGGAAAATAGCGGGATCAGAGGTTCCAAGCGGTTTTACAGCCATTTTAACGCGTTATTATTTCGCGTGGACGCTTAACGGCTACATAAATCTTCGATGGTGGGTGAAACTGCATTTGAATATCTGGTAATCCGAGGGGTGGCGAGATATAGCGATGATTTTACGACTGGTCCGTCGATTTCGGAATTACGAACGTTTAAGAAGGAAGCGCCGGGGTTCGATTAAACGAAATTCTGCTGGGATTCGGTTAAGGGTGAACCTCTTGAATCTCGATCGTCTTTAATTGCTCGCATAATTTTCATCGGTCGGGTTTATGAACGTTTGAAACACGGTGATTCCTGGAAGGATTCTGGTTTCTTGGCACGAATGCTTTAATGCGTCAATTTTGAATAATTTTCTCATTCTTTTGGGGTTCGACATTTTAATTCAATACGCGTGAAGTTATTTAAGAGACGCGGGGCTGGAGAATATTTAATTGCAGCATTTTTATTTTATTTTTATTTCGTGCTAGTTGTTTCTAACATTTTTCTTCGGTTTATAATAATTGTTACGCGATGAAATTGTGACGATATTCTCTGAAGAATTCATTTCAGCGTTAACTATGATTCTATGTGATTTGTTAATTTTTTATTTAGATTCTTAATTTTAGATTCTATTTTAATTTTATCTATGTGATTTCTTAATTTTAGATTCTATGTAATTTAATTTCTGATAATTTTTAAGCGATAAAATTGTAATAATATTGAAAGAAAATTGATTTCAGTGTGTTTAATTTTTAGACGACTTATCTTTTTTTTTTAGTAGATACAACCCCGTAACTAAATAATTTACGGTCAATAAAAAAAATTATTCTGTATTCAATACCATCAATTATCAGTGTAAACAATTTACTGAATTAATTTTAAATAAGAACAAAAATGAATTCCTCCCTCGAGGTTCTATTAACACTAGAACTACCGACGATTTAAATACACATATTTCTACTAGAAAATTTAAAGTAATAACTATTTTAAAAAAATATAAGATGTAAAGGAAATAAATCTTTATTCCTGTTTGTTACAGAAAATTGCAAAAAATCCTTACAAATTCTCCACCGTGAATTTACAGAATTTATATAAAAAATTGCTAAACCAGTAATTTTGACCACTTCGGTAGATCCAGTGTTAAGATAATCAATTGCAAATTAAAATTCCAATCTCTCGATTACCCAAACGATTCGTATCCACTCTGGTTGAACAAAATCTACAAAAAGGGATGAATCGAAGCGAACAAATACGATAAACGGTCTGTCGAACGCTTTTCGCGATTAACTGGCCACGGTGCTGCATAATTAACGCGACTAACACGCCTGGAAGCGCTGAGCGAAACATTTATGGTATTTCGTGAACAGCGATATTCCAACCCTTTCAAACCTTGTCTCAAAATTCTAACGATTCTTGCACAATTTTTCAGCGGCGGTACTTAGATTAGTCACGGGGCGATAAAATACAGAAAAATATAATAGTCGCGCAACCGAGAATACTAATTTGGACGACCCAGTTGTAGGTTTGTTTCTTGCGCAGTTTTTTCTTTCATTAGGGAGGAAAGAATTACGATAGGGCTGTGCGAGGCTCGCTGTTGGATTATTGCGTTTATGGAAATGGTTCTTCAAATTTATTTCTTCAAATTTATTGCCTAATTGTGAACGGTGGGGATACCAAATTTTATAAATTTAGGATTTTTCATGATGTTTTCGTATTCGCATATTTTTAATATACTTATTACATGAATTTTTTTTTCGGTAGAAAATTCTTGCGTTAATAGTATTCTTATTATAGCGTTAAGTTACAATATGATTTGTTTAAATATTTAATAGCTGTTCCGTTGCAGCTTATTTTAATTCAATTATTACTTCGTTATCGAATTCGTTAATGAAGTATATTATAAAATATAAAATCAAATTATGGAAAAAAAAAACTGCTGGATTCCAGAACTGAATATTAAAAAATAGAATTTACTTACGAGCTGCCTTGGTGACGGCCTTGATTTCCGGTTCCAAGGGCCTGATTGTTTCCTCTACAGGAGCACCTGGTGGCGCAGACTTAACAGCACGAGCCAAAGCCTGACAGGCTGACCAAAGGATCTGAGCATTCGATGCTCCCCTTTCCTCCTCCATGCGAGCTGAAACAAAATAAAAAAACTAATAGTTAGCAAAAAAATAAAAATTCTATACATATAAATTTGTATACAAAGATACAAAAGGAAAGTCTTTTGTTTGACTAAAAATTATAATAATATAGTCAGTTTTGTTTTTTTTATTAGTTAATAAATATGGGATTTTTTAAAAATTATTAAAATTATACCACTTCCATTTATTATGAAATAAATTAAAATAAATAAAATGTTAATGATAGCTATTCAATTCTTCAACACTGTTAAATGCAAAACATTGAAATACACGAAATTTGTATTCGCTGGTTCTCAGTTTAAAAAATTGAAATTACACAAGAAAAAGTCCGAGACAGTCGACAAAATAGAATTTGGTCTAAAAGCGCACGAGTAAACGCTCGACCGCTTCTTATCTCTGTTTCTTGCTCCTACTGTAAAGATCAGAGGATCGCTTGGTTTCATCGCTAAATAATGGAGCCTCAAAGAAGCACGTCCGCGTTTCGCGAAGTGAGACCACCGGCAGCGAATATGGAGGAAACATCGAAAGAGTTTATGGACTCGTCCGGACTGAAAGCGGACGGACGTGCAGGATATATCGTTTGAAGAGGCCGGAGAACGGAAATTTCAGCTGGAAAGCGACTGATTCGATGTGCCTTTTAGCGGGCGGGGCTTTTTAGTCGACAGCCTTTCAAACGTATAATATCTTCTGAAGTATAATGTCTTTCGAAGTTACGTGCTGTGACAAGGAAGACACGGGTAGACGTAGCGAGTATGGAGAATGAAATTTTTGAGGGTAAGTGTAGAGAATTGTGTAACCGTAAGTGGCGTTGAAGGAAAATAGAGAAAATTCTGTTGGGATTAATCTGTTTTCATAATAACAGAATTGTTGAACGAAACATTATAAACACGCATGAATATTATTTTTCATTGTGAATATAGAAGGAGTATATTTTTTTTTTTAATTTAAATCTATTGTGGAGATATGAAAGAGTTTTATTTTATTTTATTTTTTTTATTTCTTTCTGTAATTATGGATATAGAAGTATTTTGTTTTTTTGTTTTTTTATTGTGTATATATGAAGGAATTTTTTTTATTTAGTTTTTTTTTCTTTTCATCGTAGACATAGAATTTTATAAATTTTAATTTTTATAAAAAATTCCTTCTATCTGATTACAGTACAATTTTAAAAAACTTTATATTCTGTCCTTGAGGGTGTAAGGGGATTCAAAGACCCAAGGGATGAATAATCTGAGGAACTTTGAAGATTTGGGTTAAAATTAATTCTACGTTAAATGCTGTATAATATTCACTGTTCATGGATAATTTTATAGTGCCTATAGCTTTTATACTCTATCGTAGAAAACGCTTATGTGTATTTTTAGAGATGACCGCAAAGCGAGCTACTTCTGCTCCAAATACTAAACAGCTTCTATTTTTGCAAGCAAGAAGTGCCATTAAACGTAGATTATAATATAATCGATATTAAATTAGAAATACTTGAAGTATGTGAAATATTTAAAGAAAAAAGTTCACCTTATAATAAATAACGATATAAAAAATTTCCACCCCAAGAGAACACAAAACTCTCAAAATCACCAAAAGAAAAAAAAAATTCACCTTACAATAGATAATTAAATTAACAAGTTTAACCCTCGGAAAACAGCAAACTTCCCTTGCAATATCCTAATCACCCATCGAATCAACAATCATCAGCCTTAAATCGCATCTGCGAGGCAACTTGGATGCTCTGAAACGAGCAAAAAAGACAACACAGCTCAATCCTTGAAACCGATGGTTCTAACGACGCACAATGGGAGTGGATAAATAAGGAAACGGACTGGCCCATAAATCAGCCGAGAGGTAGGTAGGAATCGAAACGAAATAAATAATGGAACAAGTTCCCCTGGTTCAGAACGGTTCGCCTCTGGTTACAATACACGAGTCATGAAGCTCTCGAAGATATAACCTACCCGTTGCACCAGTCGAAGAGTTTCGCCGTTTTCTCGCTGGTCTCGCAGCCACCTGTCTGAGAAACGAGGTTCAACCGATCGAAATGACAAGATCGACGTTTCGTTATCGTTCCTCGTGCTCGATTTGCTTTTATAGAGACTTTTAGCCTGCGATAATCAGTTCCACCGGAGAGCTGATGATGGTTTACGAGTGGGTGAAGAGCAAAACGGTTGATGAGGTGTGTCTTTTTTTTTTAGGAGTTTGTGATACACTAAAATAGAATGATAGAATTTTTTTTAATGACCTATTTTCTATTTTTAAGAAAGGAGGATTTAATATAGGAGTTAAATGGGATTCGTGGTATATTAAAATAGGAAAGAAAAAAAGATTCGATTTTTCCGATGAATATTTTTTTTCTGATATGTGCTTTCGTTTTTTCAGAGAAAGAAGGTTGAATACGGGGATTAATGGGGTTTCGTGATACGCTTAAATAAAATGGAAGCGGAATCTTTTTCCGGAGGATAAAACTTGTTTAGTGAATTTTTAAAAATTGTTAAAAGTTAGTTACTGGCTGTTAAGGTTGATAATTATTTTTATCGTGTTTTTTCAGAATCTCTGTAACTCAATATTTATGTCGAGGTCCTTTTTCGTTAACGAATATTATTACGAGTAATAATTACGTTTGTCTGAACTGTAGTTTTATAATTTATACAATTTTTATACCGCGATGCTGAAATCTGAAAAAATGTTCTCTTTCCGAAGCGCGTTCTTTGCGGATGAAACTTTGATCGAGCGAATTAAATTATTTTCTCCGTCTACGCGGAGAAATCAAAGTTGGAGGAAATTAAATACTCGGGGGTAATTTTTCTACTTTATTTTAGCGAAAGTTTCGTTTCTATGTGGGGTTGAAAATGAATCAAAGTTGAACGAAATGGAACGCGTTTGAAATCTCGACCGGTCTGGTCAATCGAGATAATTCGACCGAGGCCGTGAATAATTAATTTATCCCCATCGTTACTGGTTTAATTACTGCGACTATTGAAACTCCACTTATGGAACTTGTTAGGGATGTATTTGGATGACAGTCGGACATTCGATAGGTGGGATTAATCTATTCAATCGAATTGTCGGTTAAACTTCTAATTGAAGATTTCAGTTTAATCTGTTGAATGTAATTATCGATAATATTGGTTGTATGGAACAGGAATCGTTTCTACTAATAAACGAAATAATTAAACTTCAGATCTGTGTTCCAGTTACTTTTTTCTTATTAACATAAATTGACTGCGAACTTCTAAACCGGAGTGCAGAAGACACTCCTTTCTTCAGAAAACGCGAGAGAAAAAATCTACTAATGAACCAAACGAAGAATTTTCTGTAATGAAATATGATCCACTAGTGGGTAAAATTATATTTTATATCGTACATTTACTATACATAACATCGCCAATTAAAATAAGCACACGGGAAACGAATAACAGAAGGGTATCTACGTATCAATCCCAAAATTAAAGAAACAATTGATTCCTCGGAAAGAATTAACCGAAAACAAATTAATCCCGAAACAAAACACACAAAAAAAAAATTAATCTCTTAAAAATAATTTATTCCACTTACAAACCAGCTCTTCTCGTCAGATAAAATTCCAAACGAACCCAAAGATCAAGGTGAAAAAAGATCCCAAACACTAAAACCTGGAGCCCTGAAAAAACCGTTCCATTTCTAACATTTTCATCCCCTCCCCTTCAAAGAGCCCAATAATTTACCACCGTCAAAACGAATTGAATCTAACGGCGAAAACCACGATCGACCACTGAAAGATCGATGAAGTCCCTCTCCGGACATTCGATCGTCTGAATACCGCGTGGAATGGCCTCGACAAGGTGGCGGAAGAGGGGTTGGCGGAGAGGGTTGAGGGCACTTTGCACGGAACGGGGTTACCACGGCGAAGTTATCCGGATTGACACGTATAATAAATCACCGGAGCAAGAGCACTTGATCCAGATAGATCTCGTTTTTCTTACGAACGGCATTAACGACAGGCTTGACCGCCGAAACATCTTGCCAGGTTGGTCGATTTACAGTTCATCAATTACACATTGGGATGAAACGGGGGAGCGAGACGAGAGTGTTTGTAAAGCCTCTAATTAAACTTCTATTATCGACGAGACAAGGGTTATCTCGGGTTTTGTCGAGGGTAAACGAAAGCGGAGGATCGGCGACATTCTTTTGATGTTTCTTGAGAAATATTCTCGGCAATGTCCTGAATAATCAGTAGTATTCACTTGGTTTGGTCGGACCAGACCGGGAATCTTCAGATCTGTTAAGTAGTATTGCCTCGATAATTGTCAGACACGATCGGTAATATTAACTCGGTGTTGTGAGACCAAATCTGTAGTATAGGTATCTTTAGACACGTTAAGTAGTATTACCGCGATAATTGTCAGACACGATCGGTAATATTAACTCGGTGTGATGAGACGAAATCTGTAGTATTGCTATCTTTAGACATGTTAAGTAGTACTGGCTCGAGGACAGTCAGCCTCAATTAATAGTACGAGTGTGTTTAGAACTAGTAGTTAACCACGGAATGGTCAGACGTGACGTGTAATGTTGGTACGGTCGGACTAAACCAGCGGTATAGGTATCTCCAGACCTGTTAAGTAGAATTGCACCGGAATAGTCAGACTGAATTAATAATACAGGTATCTGTAGACACGTTAAGTAGTATTATCGCAATATTGTTAGATGGAACCGATAAAATTAACGTGGTATGATGAGACCAAAATCAGTGGTATAGGTATCGTTAGACCTGTTAAGTGGTATAGGTATCGTTAGACCTGTTAAGTGGTATAGGTATCGTTAGACCTGTTAAGCAGCGTTACCATGGTTATGGCGAATAAATCTAGAAGATCGCAACAGGGTTAACGATCGTTACACGATATTCCAATCGATACTGTACACCGATTACAGCGATTATTCGGAGCTTTTTGTAATGGTTCGCCCGAGGATCAACGTCGGAGGCGCGAAACGATCCACGCGGTTGTTTTCGCGACAACGTATCCCCCGAGGGTTCACGGATGATCGAAAAACTGCACGGGGTAAATTAAATTAGACGGTCGAATTTCACAGATCGCTACGCGCCACTAGCCCCTTTTCTACCCCTGTTGCCCCCTAGGAATCGTCCCGCGTCCAAATTGTTTTCGAAAATGACACGAATGAAATCTCTCGACGAGACCCTCGTTCGGTGTTGTGTTTTTTTTTTTTTTTCACCGTTTATTCGTTGCTCGTTTTACGTTTAACTAGCTGACTATCGAAAAACTGGACCTGTGCGTTTTTTTGTTGTTGTTGAAGGAATGGAAAAAAAACTGAAGGAGATTGGAATAATTTATTTTAACCCTTCGCGCTGGAAAGACACATTTTTGCGATGCTTGTCCCGAGGAACAGAGAATGAACTTTGATGAGTGCTTTCTAAAATATTGCACGAACCAAAGTTATCAAGCTGAAGATTCGATATTAAGTCCTGTATAATGTAAAGACACAGGAAAAGTTGAAATAAAATAATTATACGCGATTCGAGTCGCTGCATTAATCCAAGTGGTGAGCGAGAGTCACCTCTCGAGAGCAAAGGGTTAACTTATTCTCCGAATAGTTGCAATTTATTTTTTTTGCAAAAGTTAGACGAAATACTGCGGGATAAAAATTGATCTCGCGAAGATTAAGGATAATGTAGGGTTTAAAAAAAAAGGAAATCGATTCGAAAATAAAGCATACTGAAAGCTTGATCGTAACTGCGCCTGAATAAACTTCCGAGCAGGTCGGTTTCGCAAAGATAAGGATCCTAACATGTGAAACCACTCTTTTATTCAAACGCAGTTACGTGACGGTGGACACTTTGTTTTAGCGAATAATGATTAACACGCCAGCTGCACGACGCGCTATACATCATACCTCGTGATAAAGCCTCACGAACGACTGTAAGTCAAATAATTGCGCTTTAAAGATCTGCGCGACGTACCTATCGTCCGAGCTAAAAATGAAAAACAGAACCGCTGCGATTAAACTTCAGCTTTGGTTCGTGCAACTGTAATTATTAGGAAAAAGAAGAAAGAAGAAAAAAGTAATTTGGAATAAAAAGAAAAATTATTTTTCTCTATTTTGCGTTAGAAGAAAAATCCTCCCTTATGCATTCATAAAATTCTCTCCATCGAAGACACGCAGAAAAATAAATTTCTTTAAAATGCGATCGCGTAAACTCAAATGCTCGTCGAAGAAATTCAATCTCTCGTTGCTTCTTAGCGAATCGAGGGAAATAAGATCGCACGTTCCTCGTTTTTATTACCAACGCGCCTATTGGTTCCGTTCGCATCATCCCCAGCTGGTTCTCTCGCGACGTTTCTTCGCGTGTCGACGGTTACATCTTGTACGCGATATTATTACACGAGCGGAATTAGACGTGTTTCGATCTAAAATGGAAAGGAAGAAGGGAAGAAGTCGAAGGAAGACCAGGAGGAAACCCAGTGGCCCGTTTAAGGTCCCTTTTACTGCGAGAATCTTGGTTTTATTAGCGACAGTTCCGTTGTTTACGGGACAATGGAATGAAATTTCATTTCCGTGGACAGGATCGTGTCGAGGTGGTGGATTCTAAGTTATGGTCGAAATTTTGAAAGTGTGTTAAGTAGGTGTATAAAATGCAATTAAATAAACTGAAACAGTAAGTATGTAAATTAGCTGTCCTAATTTGAAACACTCATTTCTGGTCTACGATTAGTAATCTTTATCGGCTCTTTTCTTCCATTATTTTTTCCATGTGATAATTATTAATATTCTTGAATTAACAGATTAAATGAAACATCCCCTACTATATGTTCTATAATTTTTTTTTTCTTAGTTTAATCTTACTTTTCTTGGTTCTTCTTTCCAATTCTGTATTTAACCCTGTTACAACCCAATTTCGAAACAAATACGAAGTGTAATTTTCTTCAAAGTTAAATTCTGTATTCTTAGTCCATTAAAAATTTTTTTTCTCATTTTTACATAAAGGAAATTAACTAAGCAAATGAAAAATCGCAAAAATTTTTTTTCTCCTTTTAGAATGACACTTTAAGTTTTCACAATAGTTCTGCGAAGTTTAAAACAAAAAGTTAAGCGCAACGAGTTAACATACCCAGTTCTTCGTTTTAGTTTCATGCTAATTTGCTGTTTCAGGAACACAATTCAGTGTATATGAATGTTAAAGACAGAAACAGGGTTAAAAAATCCAAGAATTATTCACCTGACAATTTCCAAGACAACTTGCACCCTTTCTCTATCAAAAAAAAAAAAGAAAAAAAAACAAACCACGCGTCACATACTTTATTCAACGAAACCAAACTTCGCGACCCAGATTCGGAAAAATAAATCAAAATTCGACCAAGAACCGACAAACAAGCCGAAGAAAAGTGCGAACGACGCAATCGATCGCGAGAACTCGGTCGTAACCCGATTATACAAAAAGCTGGCTGCTTCCTAAACAAGAACCACCGGCTGGAGGGTTTCGCGAACGACTTTCGAATCTCTTTTCTTCGGACTTTCCGGCGCGAGGGGCTGTATCTCTCGCTCGAACGAGCACGAGACAGCGAGGCAAAAGCTCGGTCAGTTTCAAACCTGTTCGTCGTCCAATGGACGAGATTACGTAATTACGCGAATGCAGCTCGAACCGAGACCGTTTCGAATTCGATTAGATTTAGAGTTGGAGTTTGGTCACGCTTCGTGACGCCAATCGCGTTTCTGCAACCGTGACTATTAAATAGGAAACTCTCGTTGAGTTTTTGGTTGTTCCGGGTCCTGAAGTGCCAACTTGTAAATGGTGACCCCCAAAAGGGTTGCAAAGTGTTTTCAGAAGGGTGGCTATCGTTGTTCTTAGTTGAAATTATTTTCATAAGAAATTTTGATGGAGGGTTTTCAACGCGTGTTTATTTTATCAACGATTGTAACACTGATGTTTTTTTTTTTTATTAATCAACGAAAAGTTAATTTTTCCTGGATGTTTAAAAAATATTAAAAGCTCTATTCAAATACGAGACACAAATTCACACGAAGGTATTCAACGTAAATTATTATTTATATTTTATTTTAATATTTGTATTTTATATTTCATTTTTATTTTATATTTTATTTTAAATTGTTATTATTATTTTAAATTATTTTAAAATATTTAATTACTGATCGTAACCCTGATTCTTCTTTTATTAATGAAAAGAAGTGACCGAAATGAAAAATTATTTCACTACAATCTTGATACTTCATACTTTCTATTGTATCAGGAGCTTCCTCTGTAATTTTAAAGCTATAGATTTCCTCTAACCGCATAAAAATCAGCAAATTATTATTTAATTTGTAAAATTTCATTTTATGGAACCCTATCCGTTAAAATCTTCACATCAATTCCAAGGATCCTCTCAAAAGCTTCCAAAGCACACTCGAAACATCTCAATGAATTCGAATTCTTCTCTGAAGACAAAATCTGTATTGTTGTTCAACAGCGAACGAATCAAACACTTATTATTTTTTTTTCCTTTTTTATTTCAACGACAGCAAACGAGAACACTTCACCCTCTTTTCCCAGGGTGTCTTCATTTTCCTCTCTCTTATAATCGTCCGCTATCACGGACCGGAATACGTAAATAAGAATAAACGCGACGTTCACGAGGGTTCTTCAGTATTCCCGGATCCGGCGTTCTCATAAGCCGCAGTTTGCTTATCCGATGAAAGCGGCACGAAGGACGGACTAGGGGTGGAAGGAACGAGGGCGAAGAGGAGTTGCACGTTGCGTTTCCAAGGATTACTGTCTCGGGAAAATCAGCGCGAAACCGATTCGTGCTGACGTTCGACCGCTTTCGCGGGATTTTATTCCGTGTATGGATACGTTGACGTGAGGGGGTGGAAATACTGTGGCGAAAGGGGATGTTTTCTTTTTCCGTCGTTTGTGAATTCATACCGCAGTAGTGACTGAAGCGGAATTAAAACTGTGATTTAAATAATCTATTATTTTCTTTTTTCTCTATTGCAATCGACCAAGAAGTGATATCTTTTTGTTTTAACAACGAAATTCCGATGAGAGGAACGCGATACAATGGTATTTCAATCGTACAAACCGAGATAAAAATGCTCAAAACAATTTCCAAAGCAGATCTCCAGAAATCTATTCATTTATATTTATTGATTAACGGTTTCAACGAGATGCTTGTTCATTCAAAAATTTTCTTACATCTGAAAATCTGTTGGTATTACTTGTATTAAAATACCAATCAAAAAGATTGAAACCCTTTTTACCAACGAGAAATAGAAAAATTCAATTTTTCAGTAGTATAACACTACGATGCGTCAGACATTGTCTTACCAATTCAAGAATTAATTATATCTCAGTAACTATAAGATTTTTCTTAACAAAATTTTAACCATATATCCCCTTCGATACCTCAGACAATATGTGTAAATTTCAGATTTGTGCGATTTCGCGTTTAAGCGTAACACCAGAACCATAAAAATAGTCAAAATAACTCGTAATTTCGAGCCCATATTTTACACTACGGTGCTTCATACAGTATCTCTCGCAATGTTCTATTAGAAACTATCAATACAGATTCGTCTAATTACCTTCTTTCATTTTTCCTTCATTTCACACAAATAAATATATTTTAATCACAGACACTTCTAGCGTTAAAAATAAAAATCGACTCCTAAAATCTTCCACGTATTTTCCAACAAACAACTAATCGTCCAAGAAAAATCCTTTCCTCCGCCCATTTTATTCGCACGTATTAGGGAATACGTTTTCACCTAGACTGCAACGCATCCGTCAACGTGACAGGGCCGCTTAACAATAAAACCCTGTGTCGTGGCAAGGGATAGTGCTCATTGTTTATGAGGGTGGTGCACGCAAAACCGAGGTTAAATCGACGAGGGATTAAGCTCGACGAGCTGTGGCCTGGTCCGTGTGACGTTTCACGCTTCGAAGGCTCCGTAAATTTCGATAGTTGGATAGACTTTCCGCTTTATTATCTTCCCCTTTGTGCCATCCCTTCTTCCACCCTTTTACCCTATCATTCTCCCACCGTTTCCAATATTTCGTCTGTTCCACAATTTTCTTACATCTCCCCCTTTTTTCTACCCGACGCAAGTTTTGCTTCTTTCACGTCGCGCAAGAATTTCAGGCATTTTTCATATTAGCCCCCATTGCACCGTTCATCCCCCTTCTTGCCTTCCAATTTAGTTGATCCACCCTTCTTTCAGCCACTCTTCTTTTGTTACTCTCGCTTTTACTACCCCTGTTTGTCAGGTTATTTTACTCTGTCCCGTGTCTTTTCCACCCATCAAGCTTTCGCCGTGTTTTACCCCCGTTTCGCACCCATCCCCTTTCAACTGTCCCGTCTTTCACCCTTATACCGTAGCCTCAGGATCTTCTGTGTCCCCTCTGTTTCACGTATCTGTCCCTTTTCATCTTTTTCCCTACGCGCCCTGCCTTTCATGTCACTTTCCACCGTTATAACTCTTTTACTTCTCTTTTATTTCGCGTTCCTCCCTTTGCTACCCACTTCCACTCCACGTTCTCGCTTAAATCTTGATTCTTTTTCTCTTGATTCGTATCTTTCCTTTGTTATTGTTACTTGTCTACATTTTTTTCTTCCTTATCTCTCAAAATTTCTCATTGTCAGTTCCCTTTCATTTCTGTTTCATTTTTTTTTCCTTTCTTCTTCAGAGCTCTTCAACACCATTAATCTACATTTTTCATTTCTTTCTTTCTTTTATTTTTTTCTTAATCCTTCAATATTTTCCGTTCAATTTCTGCTCCACTATTTCTTCCCTAATCCGATCTTTCTTTACGATTCTCGTGTCCTTTTTTCCTCGCTCTGTATTTTCGAATTCCCCCTGTTTACCCTCTTCTTACGTTTTCTCTCCACGTGAACCGTCCAACGGTTAATCCACATTCTTCTTTTTTAATCTCTCGATATTTACTGGGAAATTGCTTGCTCCACCTTCTCTTCCTTAATCCCACCACTCTTTATCATCCCCTATCTCTTTCCCACCCAACCCTCGTTATCTTTTCAAATTTTCCCTCTCCGCCCGCTTTTCACATTTTTTTTTTTCTCTCTCAACAAACCATTTCGTCCCCTTATCGCAATTTTTCCTCTTTAGCCCTCCAATATTTCCTCAAAAAATTTTACTTTGCTCCTATATTTCATCCCCGTTCCCACTTTCACCCCATTTCCTAACCCCCTTCCCTAACCGCGTGACCTTGTTTCAGGAACGTTCGCACGAATACGGTCGAACGATGCGGCGAAAGCAACAAAAGGGCGGATTGCGAGCCGAACGAATCGATTTCCCGTCGATACGCGCGCTCTTTTTCGAGTCAACGAAACGGCGAGTCCGGCGTACGAGCGCGTAAACCCGACCGAAAACACCGTTACGTCCGACCGACCGCCAGATATAATTGTTCCGCGGCTCGAAAACATGCTACCGTGGAATGATCGAGCTGTCGTTTCGAAAGTCCGCTGTTTTGACGGCACGCGTGTGAGAGATATCTTTTATTTATAAATCGTTTATCTTACACTGTGATATAGTACGATAGTACTTTTGTACTTTTCGCTCGTGACAGCCACGAGTGCTGTGTCCATTCGGTGTACGATGCTAGCAACGCGGACAGTGAAAAACCTAGAATGATACACGCTCCAAAAAATGTGGAGGGTGAGCTGTGTGTTGCCTTCAGTGGCATATTTTGTAATTCCCGAGGCTCTCCTAGCTTGTCTAAGGATGGCCACACCGTGGAGGTTTGAAGATTTCTCCACGTAAAAAAAGAAAAAGAAAGAAAAAAAAAGAAAAGAAGAAAAGAAAAAAAAAGAAAGAAAAAGAAAAAAAGGAAAAAAAAAGAAAAGAAAAGAAGAAAACTCCTCCTACACTCCGCCACCAGAGGAATTCCACTAACACCGACTTTCCCGCAAGTTTTGAAGAACCGTACGATTCGAACCTGTACCGAACCCTCTCCTAACTTCAGTATCCTCGCGTCTAAGGCACGGACTTGCTGGGATGCCTTACCGACGACTCTATTAACAGACTTCTGACGAAACGTTCTTCCTATACTTTTTTCTCTCTCACGAGTTATTAACCCTTTATTAACCCATAAGTTATTAACCCTTTCGCTATCTCGTGCTCTCGGAATTGAAAGAGCTCTTAGCATACTAATCGATACAGTTTTTGTTGATGTAATAAAAATATACATAGCAAAATTTAAGTGTATTATATAGACCAATATAGACCAATAGTAAAATACATAATTAGAGTAAATATCGATACTGATAAATTTTAAAATAATACCACTGTTACTGTAATGGTTTGAAGAAATTAATCCCATACGTGCAAAAATAATTTTATCGATACAAGGAAAATATACGTACTATTTTTTTCAACATAATATGCATCGCGTAATAAGAAATTCATGTTGGCGCGAACCACGTAAAATGCGCGCGGCAGTCGACGTGTTAATGAATGATATAGATCATATGTAAATGAAAATATAAATAATTCTATGGTAAAACGTCTATGCACGCTTTTATCAAAAGATTGCTTCATTTTTAAAGGCGTACACATACGTTCTTCGTAGCGAAAGGGTTAAAGAAAATAAAAAGCTACCGAAGACGAAATTTCACCTGTTAGCGAGCTATATTCCTACGTTATCATAGAACCCTAGAAAACGACTATGAAATCCACGCTGGAAGAATAAAAGATTTTATCTAAACCAATGGAACATCGACCACGATACTGCGTTCGAACCGCAACCACTCTTTTTTTTTTCTTTCGCACAATCGAGCGTTGGAAAAAACTAAGCTGCGGTTTTCCCAGGTGTCATCGGGCGCGCAGAGCCGCTAATTGACAAACCGAATAACGCGAGTAATTTCTGGACAGGACGCGCTTAATTATTCGCGTAATTAATCGCCTCCAGGGGCGGGGAAAAGAGCGGCAAGGAATCGCCGTCACGATTCTGTCCCCGTTGGGAAAGGGGTGGGAAATTTGAGCGCCATTTGGGTCGAAAGACACGCCGTTGATCAAAAAGTATCGATGTTCCGATGATAATTTAATGGGCGACACGTTGCATCGATTTTTGTTAAATTGATATGAAAAATTAATGTGTTTTAATTGAAGTAACTGCACAGGACGATTCATCGGAGTGGAATCATAATCATCTTAACGCGTAACTTTCTTTATAGATGGTTTTCAGTTACAGAAAAATTAAACTCTTCTGGATTAAAATTTTTTTATATTTTAGACTTCTGTTTTCTTTTTTTTTATTTATTTATTTTGTTTTAACACACTGGTTGCCGAAAAATAGTAATAAATAATATTTCACCTTTATGTTTCGTTATATTAAATTCTGTTCGATATATTCTTAGAGAAATACGATGAGCTTCGTTTTGAAACTAAAAATTTTAGTAAAATTGTAAATGAAATTTTGTTAAATATAGAAAAAATCTTTTTAATTAACTTTCTATTAATATTATATCTTGTATTGAGCTCTTTTGATACCTCGAACAAAATAATAATTTAATTATAATATATTTCTGGAATAAATAGGTTCTGGTGTATCATTTTAATTAATATTAATCTCTAGAAGGATTGAAGTACGAGTTATCGTATCGAAAATTCAAGGAAAGGTGGATATAACGTATATAAAACGGTAGAAAATGTTCCCAACGTCTTCGACGTTTCTCGTACTAGGAATACCGAACACATGTTTGTTAGCTCTGCTTTCACGTTCAATTAGATCGTTTGAAGCGTCAGCGTGCGGAAGGTTCGCTAACAGATATAATGAATGTGATTAATTAGTGTACATTAGTATGTATAATCTGTGTTCGGGTTCTCTGTACTTCCAGCAGTGACAACATCGTGTTTGTTTAACATGTACGTCGTTACACATTTGGAGAGGGTTTGTTAATAAATCGGTGGCTGCCAAGAATAATGAAATCGATAGAGAAATCTATTTCTAACTTCTTACTTTCCACGTTCACGTATTACTCTTTGACAATTTCCTATTTACATTTTCAAAATTAATTCATAGAAATGCTTCAGTTCGCTGTATCGCGTTTCGTAAAAATTTGAACGAACCAAACTCTAACCCCTGTGACCTACAAATGGCCTTTGTTCCCAATGGCGAGATCTCGATGAACTTTTGTGACTTTTGAACAACTTTAAATGCCAATGACATGACCTCGATGACCGTTTGAGGCCTTTGAATAATTTTAAATACCAATGGCATGACCTGGATGAGCGTTTAATTTTAAGCGTTTGACATATCGTGGGCCTGTACTACTGAAAAATTTTATATCTCGATTTTTCTTTCATAAAAAGGATCTTGGTCTTTTTGGTTGGTGTTTTAAGTACTAGTAGTATCTGTAGAATTTGATTTGTAAGAAAATATCGGAATAAATAAGCGTCAGTTTAGAAATTACATGGGATAATTCTTAACCGGTAAGGTGGAATCTGAGAAACCCCATGAAACTTTTAAACAGACGCTTACTTATTACAATACTTTCTTATAAATAAAACTGTATCGATACAGCATACACTAAAATATCTATAAAAAATATTTCAATCCTTTACACCAGAAAAAAAATCAAAAGATTTGGATTTTAAGTAGAACTACGATATCTCAGACAATATCTTACCACTTAAAGAATTAATTATATCTCAGAAACTGTACGACCTTATTTAACAAAATTTTAACCATACCTCCCTCTCAATATCTCGAACAAAATGTATAAGTTTCAAATCCATACGACTTCGCGTTTAATTGTTACAATTTTTTTTAATTCATTAATTTTCCAGGATGATCATGCAAAATCAGAATCCAATAAAGTTCGAAGTAACAAACTATGTAAATCAAAAAATACAGTTGGGTCGCACAGATCCTAACACAATAGGAAGCTCAAACGATGTGCAAATACTTGCTTTAAATAATTGATTAAAAACAAAAAAACAGTTAAATTGAAACTATAAAATAAAAAATAAAAAATGTTAGCACTACACCTTCGAGAACGAAGAAACGCGACGAACAACGGACGCATCGATCGTCAATCTCCGACTATACAGTCGAAAGGTGACAGAAGAGATGGGAGGCACGCGCGACGAAAACATTTTTGCAAGCAATAAACGTCACTCGAGCGCCCAGTGGGGAACGTCAAAAAGCCAGAACGACAATCTCCTCGTCGATATGGGCCAATCAATTTCACCGCGTCCCTCGTGCTTTTTGATTTTCCATCGTTCCCAACCGGACGGGCCATTATCCTCGTCGGCGAGGATTTATCCAAGCGGCCGTAAAAATTCCGCTCCGCGATTTTCACGATCCTCTTTCTCCGTCCTTCGTTGATGGACAGTCGATGAAAATAAATGGAAAGAGAGAGAGAGAGGGAGAGAGAAAAAAATGAGTAGAAGATATTGTTGATTCGTGAAACTGATAAAAGACTTCTGATTAGTGGGCGGAATACGAGTTCGATGGATGCAGTTTCATGGAGGTTCTGAATCGATCGATTTGATCAATTGATTTGCGATACATTTTATCGCTGTTGAAGATTTATTCGTTGTGTAACGTTGTTATCATTGGTGGAAGCTTGATGGGGACCTCAATGATAATTTTAGTTCTTTTTTTCTTTCTTTTACCTAACTGTAACTCGTATTATGGAAACACGATTTTAAGAATTGCTAGATTCAGATATAGCTTTCTCAAAATTAGATCTTTTTTCTTTGATATCAAACATTCACAGAAATGAAAAAAAAAAGAAAAAAGAATTATAATAACAGCTGTACAATATATATCAAATTGTCAGATTCGTATATAGCTTTCTCAAAATTACATCTTTTTTTTTCAATATCAAACACTCATAAAAACGAGTAAAAAATAGCTGTACAATGTATAATTCAAGCTAGCTATAATTCTACTATAATTCTATTATATTCTATAGCTGTAATTCAGCTATATTGCATACATATATTACAGCTATACAATATAATATAGCTAGCTTGAATTATATATTATACAGCTATTATTAAAATATTTTTTTTCTTTTTTTTTCATTTCTATGAGTGTTTGATATCCAAAAAGAACAGATGTAATTTTAGAAAAGCTACATCTGAATCTAACAAATTTTTAAAATAGTCTCTGATCGAAGAATATACACAATCCGCAACAACCCTTAATAACACCCCCCAGGAGAAGGAAACGTTGCAAGTTATAATTCGAGCACATGGTGAATACGTTAGCTGGTCGCTGAGCGTGTAAAACCGTGGCTACCGCCCCTAAGCTTCCTCTTCCCAACCTGTCTCCGTCTCTTTACCACCCTCGAACTGTCCAGGGAACTATCAAGCGCTTGCTCCTCGCCGAAACTAGCCCGGAAACACCGCCATTATACCGGCACCGCGGATTTATTGCCGGTGTTTTCGTCTGTCCCGCGCACGCAGTACAGAGACTAATTTGGAAACTTTGTTCACTCGTTCGGGAAGGGTTGCCGTGATTATTTTTTTTTTTTTTTTTTTGTCGCTATTCGAAAGTTGATATTATAGCTATTGTATCGTAGGGAACTGAAAAAGTTTTACTTGCGGCGGCACAATAGCAAGGTGGTTTGTCGCTCAGCACTCCTGTTATCGTGCGATCGGATTAGTACTGTGCCGAATTTTTATTATTTTTATTGCTTTTATTATTTTTAGTATTGTGTCGAATTTTCATTATTTCTATTATTATTTTTAGTATTGTGTCGAATTTTCATTATTTCTATTATTATTTTTATTATTGTCCTGAATTTTTATTCTATTTATTATTTTAATTTTTGTTATCTGCCAAAATGGTCAAGCATACTAATTGGATCTCATCACTATCGGATCTCATGCGAGCTGAGCGACAGACCCTTTGCTTCTGTGCCGTCGCGAGACTTCGTTCCAGCACCCAAAAGTACGCGAATGTGAGCGAATAATACGCTAGAGCCCAAAATACGTGTGAGAAACGAGCATGCACCCTCCAGTCTGACCACTTAGAACCCGCCTTCCTTTCAAGTGCAATATTTTCAACTCCCTGCAGTAGGTGGTTGAGTAACTGAAGACTTTCGCGAGGAAAGAACGAAAGTCCACACTTTTAAATTTGTGGGAAAAAATTTAAAAATATACGAAACTTTAAAAAGTATAATTTCGATGAAAAATTATTTCCTTGCACTGAAGTCTTCGATTCGAATGTAAAATTGCGAAAAAAGATGTTGATACATTTCATATAAAAAAATTTATAGAATCTTTATGAAAAACTGGTAATTAAGAACTGGTAATTAATGCAACTAAAATTCGCCTGAATTAATTTTGCTTCCCACGTTTACATTTAACCGTCCAGTATTTTTTAAGATCACACAATTTCTCGCGAAATTTTTTACATTCTTTTAAAGAAGTAATTTTCTTTAAAAATCTGCTTCTGTTTTTTATCAAGACTGCACCATATCCATTCCAAAAGTAATTTCCCATAAAAAGCAGCACGTTCTCGCAACAAATATCCACGAAAGGTCGGTAAGTACGCGTGGGAGATTTTGAACAGTAGAGGTCAGTATCTTCTCAAAACCGTGCTCATAAAAATCCAGAAAATTTTTATGGCAATTTCATACAAGAACTCGATACCGCTTCATAACCATTTTCAGCGAAATATACGCAGAGATTCTCTGCGAAATACAAGTATCTCCTTACGCTCCTTGCTCTTCCGGAGAATTATTCTGCTTTCAGATTTTTCTAAGAAAATTCAATTCGTCCATTATGCTTCTCGTGCCAAATGAAACGATCCGTCGTACTGATTTGATAGTAAAAGGAAGAAACGTGTGTGTGTGTTTAAACTGAGCACATATTATCCGTTTGCTGAAGAAGAAAGAAAAGATTGGCGTTCGAAGAAGAATGAAGATTGAATGATCTAATAAGAAATTCTATTTCAATAAATTTTCAGGGTGTTTCTTTAATGATGTTTCCTCAGTGATATTTGTGGATCTTATTAGTTTCTTCGGGAATGGAAAGTGAAGAGTTCGAGCGAATATTTGAAGGAAATTTAATTGTTTGGAGAAGTTTTGGATTGGAAGCTTGAAGGATTTTTGTGTTATTTTTTTTTTTTTTTGTATCTGGCACGAATTGGACGATGGAATTTTGGAAGAAATAAGAGAAATACTAAATTGATTAATATAACAGTTTTGAAAATATAAATTTCGAAATTAAGAATAAGTTTTGAATCACTTTAAACACAAAAATCCGTAAATCAGGCATTTAAAATATATAAATCGAATGAAAAATATTAAGACACTTTTGAAAACAAAAATAAACACCGAAACATTAAAATCCCTTAAAAACACAACAGTTCTGAAACTAGAAATGCTGAAAATATAAAAATTACAAGGACGAACGTATTAAAATCCCTCTAAAAATAAAAATGAAAATTCCGAAACATTATAATCCCTTAAAAATACAATTCTAAAACTAGAAACGGTAAAAACATAAAAATTGCAAGGACGAGCAAAAAATATCAAAACCCTTTTAAAAATGAAAAAAAAAATCCCAAATTAAAAAAATAAAAGAAATATTAAA
Organism: Ctenoplectra terminalis; assembly: GCA_019453375.1. Taxonomy (NCBI): domain Eukaryota; kingdom Metazoa; phylum Arthropoda; class Insecta; order Hymenoptera; family Apidae; genus Ctenoplectra; species Ctenoplectra terminalis. The sequence goes on from SMSQ01026054.1 coordinate 187,109, forward strand.
GCCCCTCTGGAAGTATAAAAATCCCAAACTTAGAAACATCCCAACAGTAATCTTCCACTTACGTACTTAACAAAATAACTTTATCACCGCGAAATAAAATTCCTAAAACGGTTAAAAATTTTCCCTTCCAAGAACACTCATCTCCGAAAACACTGAACGAGCAGGAACGCTCGAAAATGAACGTCCAAGCCGGTTCGAGTCGATGGAACGACGACAATGTCGCGGATATCCAGTGATCGTCTCCTCGAGGCTCGGTTATTCGTTAATCGAACATTAATCTCAGAGGACGTGTAGCGTGCGATAACGCCGCTCCGGAAGTGTATTAAGCCCGACTCGAGTTAATCCGGATCGGGCCTTCTGTTCCCGATAAAACGAGAGAAAGGATCAGCCAGGGAAATCGAGTGTGTCGTTGTTTCGCGCTAGCAAGGAGAACACGTTGTCGAGCGGACAGATCCGATTTGCTGATTCCTTACCGCGTTGTCTCCGCTATTTTTCAGTTGCAGACAATCGTTACAGAAATACGCGATTTTTTGTATCAATCGAATTTGTTACACTTGGTCGAACTCAATTTTTATCGACGAAAAGAACTGGCGTTGAAACAAAAATTTCAACAGCTAAACCCATCCTGAATTATTAATAAAAGCACAGTGAAAAATCACGTTTAACAAAATACTACTCGAAACAAGGATTGTACACGTTTGAAACAATAACTGGAACATTTTCTAATTACCTATTTATCCAAGATATTTCAACTAAAATCTGCATGTCGCACCAACACTGTCGACGATATTTCACACGAATCCATTGGTGAGAATAAAGGAACGGCGTGTTCCATAAAAGATCGAGATTCTGCTGCCGGACATAATAATGAAGGAAGATAGAAGGAGAGAGAAAGAGACATTCCGTATGCTGGATTCTTCTTCGGGCAAAGTACATAAACGTTAACGAAGTTAAATTACCTGGGGGAACAGTTTCTGGGAAATCTGTTTTACTTATTGCCACTATAACTTTCTCGGAGCAGAAAGAAACAGAGCATGGAAATGTTGCCGCGGCCTCTACGTGACTGAACTGAGTAGAACCGTCCCATTAATATTCTCGTATCGTAAGTTCCGCCCCGTATTGGAAATGATATAATATTTTTCCATTCCTACCTATCGGATCCTTCGCGTTCCCACCGTTTCAAATCACACCCCTGTGCCCTGGAATTACTCGATAGGTTGAGCAACGGGATTTTAATAGCTCGTGACGAATAGTGAGAGGAGATTGTAGGTTTTCGAGGATAAATGTAAGGTCTCTTTTATGGTTCAGATTTTACGATCGAATAATTGCATTGCTTGTCGGAAAAGAAAAAAGGAGAAAAAAAATTGCACCACTTGAACAGAAAATCTCACGGATTTGTAATTGACAAATATTGTTTCGGACATCGAGAGGGAAATATGGTTAAAATTTCATTGGAAAAAGTCTTACGGTTAGTGAGTTGTTTAACTAGTAAGATAGCGTCTGACATATCGTGGGGCTGTACTACTGAAAAATTACATTTTTCGATTTTTCTTCGATAAAAAGGATTCTGATCTTTCTGATTGGTATTTTAAGTACAAGTAGTATCCGTAGAAGTTGATCTGTAAGAAAATATCGGAATAACTAAGCGTCTGTTTAGAAATTTCATGGATTAGTCATAACCGGTGAGGTGGAATCTGAGAAACTTCGTGAAACTTCTAAACAGACGCTTAGTTACTCCAATATTTTCTTATAAATAAAACTGTACCGATACAGAATATACTAAAATATCTATAAAAAATATTTCAATCCCTTACACCAGAGAAAAAATCAAAAAATTTAGTTTTCAAGTAGAACAGACCTACGATGCGTCAAGCAATACCTTACCGCTTAAAGAATCAATTATATCTCAGCAACAGTACGACCTTTTTTAACCAAATTTTAACCGTACCTCCTTCCCAATACCTCGAACAAACTGTATAAGTTTCAAATCCGTACGAATTCTCGTTCAAGCGCAAGAATTTTTTTTACCCAACAATGTAATCAACCTTCGAGGATGGATACGTGGATGAATGACCGTGACCCGAATTTAGTACCAAATACTTAATGAGCTAAGAACGATGGTTGTATCCCATCGATCACTTAACCCTTTCACAAGCAACTCTGGAAGCTGTCGACATAACGCTACACACAATTTCAAAAGTTCCAAGGAAAATTCAATCGCGGATCCTCCACAGAGATCGTCGCTCCTTAATTTTCGCAACGAGTATAGGGTCCCCTAGGGATCGAATCCCTGCTGAAGTCTTCGGTAAACTTGCCTTAATCCGATCTACCTTCAACACGTTCTCCGCGACAGCACAAAGCGAAAGAGAAACGATCATCGTGCGATCAGACGTCCCGAATACGTCCCAGCAGGGAAACGCTGCACGATACTTAAGGCGCGCCTTTTTGTCCGTGTAATTAAGGCGACGAAATAATGGGAAACGAGACAAAAGCTGCTGTCTGATAACCGTATGGTATCTTAACTCTCATTCTATGGGACAAAGGAAGCTACCTCTTAGATATTTACGACGCGTGGATCGTGTGGAGATCAATGGGAGCTTCTAAAAACTTCCGGTTCGTACGCTGGAAAACTTTCGTTCAACGAAATAAACACCGGTTCGTTTAACACGTTCTGTGAAACACGGATGGTAGATGTTTCAGCGGTACTTTAAATTCGAGCGCGAAGAATACTTGTTGCTCTGCCTATTTTTTTTATATATTTAAAATATTTAATTCTAATTAAAATTTGTTGTTTTATTCAGAATAATTAATTACTGTGTAAACTAGGATCAATTTTGTTCAGGTTAATTTGAAAAATTGTAGGTCTTTCGAAAACGAGCAGTTTTAATATTTTAGGATATAGTAGTTTTGAGATAAGGAAAAAATTTATAGTTTTTTTTTTTTAGAAGGTTTGGAGATGTTATCTGAATTGAAAGAAATTTTTTTTTTTTTTTTTCTTGAGGAATTTTAAGTGAAAAATATTAAAATATGAATGTCCTTGGTTTACAGTTAGGATACCAAGGATACCAAGAAACACAATTTATACAGTACGGGTTAATTAAAAGAATAGCAGTTGTACTGAATCTTGGAAATTTCAATTTTCACTTGCACCTATCTTATTTGAACAGTATTGCAAACACTGTTCGTATTCGTCTAATGGAAATTTGATTTTCGTCGACTATCGTGAACCGTCGATGGTCCACGCAGGAATCAGTGTACTAAGAGCACGACTTTCCTTTTTTTATAAACGATTTAATTTTGTACGTAAATATACCGAAACACTGGACCGATTCTTACGAATTTTTAAATTAAAAGTCTACACTATTTGAAAGAAACTCGAGAACTTTATACGCGGAGCTTGTTAAGATCTGAATTTGGTTTGTAAATAGCCGCTTCTTAAAGTAAAAACTGGCTCATTTGAAATTCTAATTTTCTTAAGGGAAAAACGTAGCCATAAGTGATACAGTAAGTTCTCTTGCCATTTACCAAGGTTTAACGCTAGAACAACCGACGATTAAATTAAAGTTCAAAATAATAGTTATTTGAGTAAAAATATAAGCTAGGAGAAATATAAATCTTTATTCATATCTGTTACGAAAAAAAAATTCTTAAAAATGCGAGAAAGTACGAGAAATTACGAATTGGTAATTTGGTAATCATTTTGACCATTTCAGTAATTCCCGTGTTAAAATTGAAACCAACGAAAGCAATACAATTACGTGTTCAAAAAATTCCACAAAGATCAACAGAAAAAAGAAAAAAAATTCCAAAGAGATCGAGAAAAAAAAAATCTAAAGAGATCAAAAAAAAAAAAAAGATTCCAAAAACATCAAAAAAAAAAAAAAAAAAAAATTCTAAAGAGATCAAAAAAAAGACAAAGATTCCAAAGACATCAAGAAAAAAAAAAAAAAAAAAAAATTCTAAAGAGATCAAAAAAAAGACAAAGATTCCAAAGACATCAAGAAAAAAAAAAAAAAAAAAAAATTCTAAAGAGATCAAAAAAAAGACAAAGATTCCAAAGACATCAAGAAAAAAAAAAAAAAAAAAAAATTCTAAAGAGATCAAAAAAAAGACAAAGATTCCAAAGACATCAAGAAAAAAAAAAAAAAAAAAAAATTCTAAAGAGATCAAAAAAAAGACAAAGATTCCAAAGACATCAAGAAAAAAAAAAAAAAAAAAAAATTCTAAAGAGATCAAAAAAAAGACAAAGATTCCAAAGACATCAAGAAAAAAAAAAAAAAAAAAAAATTCTAAAGAGATCAAAAAAAAGACAAAGATTCCAAAGACATCAAGAAAAAAAAAAAAAAAAAAAAATTCTAAAGAGATCAAAAAAAAGACAAAGATTCCAAAGACATCAAGAAAAAAAAAAAAAAAAAAAAATTCTAAAGAGATCAAAAAAAAGACAAAGATTCCAAAGACATCAAGAAAAAAAAAAAAAAAAAAAAATTCTAAAGAGATCAAAAAAAAGACAAAGATTCCAAAGACATCAAGAAAGAAAAAAAAAAAAAAAGAAAAAAAATTCCAAAGAGATCGAGAAAAAAAAAATCTAAAGAGATCAAGAAAAACAAAAAATTCCAAAGATACCAAGAAAAAGAAAAGAAAAAAAATTCCAATGAGTTGAAGAAGAAAAAGAAAAAAATTCCAAGGAGATCAAGAAAAAGACAAAGATTCCAAAGACATCAAGAAAGAAAAAAAAAAAAAAAGAAAAACTCACCCTTCAGCGCCGCTTCGAGGCCACGTAACCTTCCGACAATGGCTGCGAGGTGTGACTTATATTTCAAGGATTCCTTCTCGGATTGTTCGCTGAGTGCACGCTTCAGCATCCTCTCAGCTTCCTGTTCCCTTATCGCGATCACCTCCTGAAGATGATCGGTGTGCACCTGTTCTTGCAGCTTCAGCTGTCGCCGTATCTCGTCCTCGAACTTTTTCTGCTCCTCCAGCAACTACGAAGAGAACGGGACAAAAAGGTTAATCATTTTTCAAGTTTTTCCTCGACAACCTGTGTTTCTTATGAAACTGTTGACGTCGATTATCGACGGTTCATACGTCCATTAATTTTTAAACAGCGATTCGAGGCATCGTAGTTTTGCATCTTGATTTTTGTCGAGTTTTGTCAGACCATAATTTCTAAAATAAATATAAATATTTAACGCCGCATTTTTTTTTTTTTTTTACTATTTTCGGTGATTCTTCATAAAATGTGTGGTTAAAAATTTGTCTCTCTTACGTTATTTATTTTTTCAAATATTTAATATTGCGATTTCTTTGGCTCTATGACGCCGTGCGTTAAATTTATATTTAAAAAAAATTTATTTTATTTAGCTATCAGTGTACTATAGAATTTGATTACCGTATTACTGTAATTATACCACGATCCATCTATAACAATTATTAGTTTAGAAATTTTCAAATCAAAGTGAAAAACTGTAATTAATCGAAATTTTTTCTCCGATTAACACTAGAACTACCGACGATTAAAGTACACTTATTTCTACCGAAGAAATCAAAGTGGAAAGTATATAAAATAATATGCAATGCAATTTGGACAAAAATTTATGTATATTTTTAATAGAAAATCGTGGAAAATCTGCTCTAAAGGCACCGTAGTTAATTTATAAAATTACGAAAGGGTCATTTTGACCACTTTGGTAGTGTTAACAGACAAAATTCGAGTTATAGAGGGTTAATTATATGCATTCTGTGCAATTTTCCTAGAAACGCATAAAAATCAGTGGAATCGTTAAGAATCAGTGGAATCTAGAACCAAGCACGATGTAGGACAAAGAGTAACAATCAAGGAAACCATCCCTTAGATTGCAAGATAACGCTTTTTTGGCAACGAGGGCGTAAACAAGTACAAGACAACCTGGTGCTTCGAGCTCCTCGTTCAGTAAAAAAAGTAAAAAAAAAAAGAAAAAAAAAAGGAAACATGTATATTTATATTTATACGAAGATATATGCACGTGTAGATGTGTATTCTTTCGGTAGCCGCGTGCTTCGCTCCCTTTGTTTCACGATATTTCGCGTTGAAGATTGAGCTGAGTGCAGCCTTATTTCCTCGAGTCGAGTTTATAAGACATAAGACATAAAAGTGGAGAGAGGGTTGGCTTTCAACGGGATCAAAATTATTAAGCTCAGTCGCGGAATATGAAGCACTTTTCTCCACAGGAGACAACCCTCGTCACGGCTCGACTCGACCTTCCAAAAATCTCCGTATTAAACTCGACGTAGTGGATAAGTTATTTGTTTCATTTACTGTCTGCTTAGATTTTTGGAATTGAGTAAATTAAAAAAAAAAA
>SMSQ01026055.1:0-35307 GCA_019453375.1 Ctenoplectra terminalis
CTATGGCGCCATAGAGTGTTAACTAAATTTAAAAATATTGAAATATAATAAAATATAATTAATATAATAAATTTATATATTTATTTAAATTTAATAAAATATAATAAAATATAATTTTTTAAATATAAATACACGAGTATGTGACTCTTATATTTAAAAAAATTTATTTCATTCAGTCATCACTGTACTATTAAATTTTGTTACCGTGCCACTGTAGTGATACCACAATCCATCTACAGCAATTACTACTTTAAAAATTTTGCAATCAAAGTAACATACTTTAATCAAATCGTAGTTCTTTTCTCTGATAAACAAACAAAATTTATACTATAAAGGGTTAATAATGAAGTACAGAAAATTTTATTTCATTCTTTCAGTTTTTATCTTTATACCCTACGAATCAGAGTATTAATACTTCTGCAAACGTTTACCGCAACCAAGTATCGCGGTGTAAGGAAAGACCGAAGTCAATCGGTCGGATAAATGAAATTTTTCAGCAAACTCGATAGCTCCGTAAACGATTTTGTTACAGGTAGGAATCGTAATAAGATACTTTCAGTCGCTTAAAGATTCTTCCACGCCGAAGCTCTGCACGAAAGTTTTCAGTAGAAAGTAACATTGGTCGACGCGGTCAATCAGTCACGGATATTTTTAAGGACAGAAGAACTCACTGAATCTAATCGAAAGTAAAGCATCCTACTCGTTTCAACGTCATACTTCTAGAAAACAATCATATTATTTTTTTTCAAAGACACTTAAACGACCTGTTCGTGCGACAATTTTTCTTTTTCATCTACCTTGGTAAAAGACGATTTAACTATAAATAAAAATGGCTATCACGGACAGTTAGTAATAAACAGAGAAGTGATTAGCAATCCGAACTTAATTTCCATCGTTCTATTAGATTTTTTATATTTTGATTTTACATCTTTGTTTCTGTGATAAAAAATCGACTTCTATCGATTTCTATTTAACACATTGAAGACCAGCAAGTTTTTTGAAAATCTTACTGCGAGATGAAATTATACTCGAATAAAATGTTTACTTGCACACTTTTACAAAACAATTATACCTACAGTAAACATGGATCTTGATTTCTATTTTCTGCTAGAGTGATCATTTTTAAACGTAACTTCCCATTTACAATTGCTTGTTACTTTTACAAACTAAAAGAAACGAAGTACGAGATATCTCGTGATCGGTCCTTAATGTGTTAACACTAGAACTACCGAACAAGTCAAAATGACTTGTTGATAATTTCTTATAGAAATTTTAGAAATTTACAATAAGGAATTTTTGAGGATTTTCCGCAATTTTTTGTAAAAAATATGCATAAAGAATCGTTACCCTTATCATAGGTATTTTTCGAAATACCTATCATTTTGATTTGTTTGCTACAAATAACTCTACTTTAATCGCCGGTAGTTCTAGTGTTAAAAAGGATTGTGCTAGTGAAAATTCTGAAGCTTCGTATTCACGAGTTTGCCATGAAGAGACTGCTGTCGAGCATACGGATGTAAATGTTTCGATTAAGATACAGTTTATTGAACTGAAAAGACAGTTCGGTTTCACGAGTGGGCTGTTTCATACGATCGCGAAGAGTTGTACATTTTCAGCTGGATGTCCTTGAAAGAAACGGCAACGACCGGATGACGAGGATGCAGGAATTTCGTTTCTTGCTATTATGCAGACTCATCTGATTAGTTGCCCACGAAAGCAAATTATCGCGTGGGATTTATCGAGCTTGCTTTCAGCACGTCTATTAGATTCGTGAAATTTCCATTCTAATTGTCGCGTACAGTGTTTCAAAATATATAGGCATAATTTCAGGGGTGAGTTACGAGCACGAAAGTAATGGAATAGTTGGTGTAAATGTTTGTTCTGTTTGGCTTTGTTTTTGAATTACAGGCAGTTTTGTATTTGAATAGTTATCATTATAAACTCAGACAACATAATTTATTTTTCTTAATCATCACTTTTTATTTAATCGTCACCAACTATTTTCAAGTTAATTTTTCTTAAATGTTAAGAAAATTTTGTGTAGAATAATTATAGATTTGTAAATCAAAATTTAAATCAGAATCTGTTTTTGACGAAGATTTAAGAGATTATTGTATGATAATTCTTGATATTCTTTAAATACAATAGAATATACAAGGGAAGAAATGTTTTAATCCCTTGTTTTATTATTTTTTCAGCAGCTATTCGTGTTAGCGATAGATATTCGCTTCTTTAACCACTTGCGCTGGAAAGACGTGCCACGCACGTCGTGACGCTTTTGTCACAGAATCGTCAACGACGTGGTACGCACGAAACGATTGTCACAGAGACAAAAACGACGTTTATTTTTAACCTGATCCAATTTTTATTCTAGATTTTCTTTTTTTGTTCGAGGTTTATATGGGAATGATCATGAATGGAAGATGACATCATATATTGGGTTGTCCGGAATGTTCGTGCCGATTTTTAAGGAAAATTTAAACACAACACATTTAAATTTCCTTATACAATTATTAAATTATATATTTTCCATTTTGTTCCATAACCTTTCTCCATCTTTCGCTTAACTTGAATCCCATCCTTCTTAGGTTTTTCGGCGAAAAACTTTTCCATATTTAACGCTAGAACTACCGTGCCAGTCAAAATGATTGGTTCGTAATTTGTCATGGAAATTTTATAAATTTACAGTAGCACATTTTCAGAGATTTTCTATAATTTTTTAAACAAAATATGCACAAAGAATTATTACCCCTAATATAACTATTTTTTCAACTACATATCATCTCGATTTCTTTGGTACAAATAAGTCTATTTTAATCGTCGGTAGTTCTACTGTTAAATAGCGTATAAAACTAACGAAAATGAATGTATCTTAACTAAACTTTTGTCCAAAGATGCCTGAGGTGTCACTCTTTAGAATATGTACGCGTGTTATTTGTTTTCAATCATTCCGACATATTCAAACCTGTTCTAATGGCACCTATCGAAAATCGGCACAAACTTTCCGGACAACCCAATAGATACAACAATAAATAAATTAAATATTCACATTTGTGTAATTTTATAATCAATCGACGCTCTATATTCCCTTTAAAAAAGTATTGAAAGTTTTAGGTCGAAAATAAATTAGTTTAAAAAATATACATCGTTTTCCGATTTCTCTAAGGCATCGAACGCTCTATGAAGCTTCTCAGTGAGTTACGCTGGACCGTTCTGCTACACGCGTCGGTGAATTAGTTAACATCTTCGCCAGCGCAAGTGGTTAACATCTTGTTAAATGCAAAAGGTATTATACGTGTTAACTTGTATTTGCTAATTCTCAATCTTGTAAATTAAAGTTCAAATTGAATTTTATTACGAGTATGCGGTATAATGTGTCTTTATTGTATTCAGATCACGTTCTCGCCAATTAGTGTGATTTATAATCGTACAGCAAGGGGTTAAAGAGCTAATATTAACATCTAGAGCGGTAGAATATTTTTATGATTAATTGTACATGATTCTTAACATGTAGACAGTATGAATGGAGCATAACTTCGATAAGCTATTACCAAAATGGTGGAAAGGAAATATGCTTTTCGTGTAAACCTGTTTCCGAACATTTCCATTTTATTATTTGTGAAAGCATGAATCTTCTATCGAGACACGTATTAGCTTCTAAATGACTTATTTAAATAAGTTAAATGAAAATTAATGGCGTTTGACAAATGAGTTACGACGTGTTGTACTACAACATATGAATATTTATTTCCAGGTAATTTATAAGTGTCTGTTATTTTTCTAAAGTGTTTTCTTCAGGATTAATTAAAGATTAATTCGAATGTGTTTGATAACATAGACTTTATTCCTGGAAGTCGTAAATAAGTAATTATAGTCTAAGATGTCCTAGAAATCAAGCGATACAAATTAGGGTGTGTTTTAAAAAATTTAATACTCCAAATATTTACAAATATTAATTTAAACACGTTACATCTAATAACAGATATTATAATATAATTAATAAAATATTTTATTAATATTAAACAATTTTATTAATAAAACTAGTAAAATTACATTTACCGTTGTAACTACATTCATTCGTTTAAAATATCCGTCAAATCGATTTATTCTTTTAATACGCATTATTAAAAATTTTCTCGTTCGATAATAGTTAACAACTTCTTCGTGCTTGTCTTAAATTTAAAAATTAACAAAAAAAGGAGGAAAACATGTTTCGATTCAAAATTACTCACCTACTAATTATTAATAATATTCTGTTGAAAAGAAAGAATGTTTCGAACATGATAGTTACAATTAGTGTGCTCCAATTTATTAGAACTCGCGCCAATAGAAACAGCAGCAAACTTCGTGAGCAATCAGAAGAATAAAAATGGTAAGGTAGCGTTAAAACTGGGGCAATGGCAGATAATGGGTGAAGTTTGTGGATAGCTGGCTCGTCTAAGTCCGATGTCTAGGTGTATTTCGTTCAACTCATGCGGAAAGTTTCACGTGATCGAACGACATAAATCCAAGCTTTAAATCGCTCGAGGGAGATATGTGAATGCCTCGAGATAGTCGGCTGTCCGCTCACTTTTTCTTTGCGAAACGCACGGTGCCGTGAGTGTTGCACCAAACGAGGAAATGCAACGGACACGTGAGCGATCGAGACCAACTACGAGTACACCGCTTTTCGTCGAAACCCTTCGTCGATTCTCTCAGAATCTCATGAACTTCGATCAACCTGCTTGGACACTTTTTCTATCTTCGTGGTGAAAGTGAAAGTTTTCTGAACAATTTAGAATCGATTTGAATAGGAATATCCCATGTAACGTAGGGTGAATGTATTGTAGAAATACTTAAATACTTTGTGTAGAATGATCTATCGTAACGTAATTAATTGATATAAATTGATATAAAAATGTAAGAATTTGTTCGTTAGAATGGACGGTTTCTTTTTTTAATCCTTTCACCACGGTGCTCTAACGACTAAAATCGCTATTGCTATAATAAAAATATACATATCAAAATTTAGATACATTGTACAGTGGATTGTGTTACAACACAAGTGAATGAAAATAAAAATAATTTTATTAACCCTTTGCACTCGATTGGCGCCGCTATGGCGACACTTGAAATTTTCTTTAGAAGTTAAGTTTGTCGTTAATTGGCATAATTTTTGGTTTTAAAAGGAAGCGAGTGAACGAAATAAATAAAAATCGTAGATATTAAAAATATGCTGGTTTTTTTTTTAAACAACGCTTTAAGTTTTCATAACAGTCCTCTGAAACTTAAAAAAGTTTAGTGCAAAGGGTTAAAGGATTGTTTAATATCTGAGACCGTATATATACGGCCTTCGCAGCGAAAGGGTTAAACAAGGTTTAAATATTATTTCTCGGTAAGTTGACGAGACTGCAACATACATAGCATAGTTTTCCTCGAGGACGATCTCGAAGGACGCAGAAGGACCGTTATACGCGATGATCCGTAATGGATGAATTCTTTATTCGAAATTCCAGACACGAGCAACAGCCAAGTAATGGTGTTCGTCTGAATTTTTAAGTAACACCCGAACAGTCTTGTGGAAAAAAGTGTTTGCCGCTTCGAAATCGCAATAAGGATGTATTAACGAAGATAATTCTAAAGTAAGTTCGTCAAAGCGACGTTGATGAATTAAAGGTCGTGATTTAGTTGAAAAAAGCAAGGGGTAAACGAACGATTTAATTAGATACCGGTTGAATTTATTACTAATTTCATTTACGTTGTTTGCATACTTAATCTGTGTTTTGTAATATATTCGATTACGTCAGAGAAGTTAGCGATACCATAGTTAACAGTTATCATCATGATACGTATATTATGATAATTTTGTACATTCATAGTCGGATAAAAATTAATACTAATTTCTGTCACAAACTTACGTTTTCATAACAAAATTTTCAATATTTTATTCTTTTTATAATTCAGGAGAAGAATTGATTTAAATTCTTGATATGTACCTATATATTTAAATTTCTATTTAAAAATTCTATTTTAAAATTCTATTTAAATTAAATTATTTCGTTAATAATATCATATAGATTATACGTATAATTTTACATAAAGAAAATTTATTTAATATATTTCATTATACATTTATATATATCCTAGTCTATAATATTATAAACTTATTATGTTTTAACCATATTACAATACTATAGTACTTCGTTAAGTTTCGAAAAAATCGTAAAAACCTAAATTAAAAAAAAAAGAAGTGAGATACAATATTGATTCTTTTAAATACTTCAAATTTAATTGTCTATCACCCCGGAGAAAGAAATTGTTATTCGTCAGTGTTTCAATAATCTTTTACCTATCATGTAACTTTTTTTCTAAAAGCTTTACTATTGGAAAAGTATTTAGTCGAAATTTAATGAAATTGTTTTAGCGGTTTTGAAGTTAATGGGTCATAAAAAAGATAAATTGCCTTAAAAAATACCGCACCAGAGTGAACAACAAAATGCTCATGCACACTGATTGCTGCAACCGTATGAACGTACCCTAACGTTTCTTTGAACGTGTTCTACTTGGGTATGCAATATTACGATGGAGTAGAGCCGCATTTGTGAGACCACTCCTTGCTGCGGACGTTACGGAATGACAACTAGGAACTCGGTAGTCCTTGAAGTATAACAAATACAAATTTTGATATCTTTTAGAAACCCTTACCACCAGCGATCTGCGTCTCGTAAATAAACCGTAAATACGATTAAAAAAATACCAGTAATAGTTGAGTTTCAGTGCAGACAATTTTAAGTATCATATAAAAAAGAGATTTATTTCAACTCATATTTTCAAACTATGTAAATAGCGTTTCAATTAAATCGTGTTACAGTTTAATTTCTAAAACCTGGATCTCCTTTGAAAATTGTCAAATCGTTTAGTTACGGAGAGAACGAAGGGAACATAAATTATTAAATTGTTAAAAATATAGGAAATAAATATAAAAGTAACGAAGACTGTTCCATTGATCGACAGATGCAATTAACATATTTTATAATTAAAAATTTGATAAAAAAATCCTCGGCTACAATGTTTCAATTATTCTTTACATATTATATATCAGTCAATTAGAGAAGTTTATTTCACAAGACTGAATTATTAAGGTATATAATTGTTAAACTCGCTAATTAAATTTGAACTCACTATTGAGATGTATTTCGCAAAAATGATGTGAACGGAAAAATATGACAAATCGTGAAAACACGCGGATTGTCAATAATTATACCAACTTTCCTGTTATTGGAGCGTTTCGCGATAGCAACGCGCGAATCAAGGATTGCTCGCGCTTTTTACTGCAAGAGTGCAGATTATACGAACACCTTGCCGCAATATCTTGGGAGAATACAAGTGAAAGGAACAGGTTATGAACTCACGATACTTCTTCCAACACGGATTTCGTTTCATCGATTTACGTTAAATTCTTCTTATCGATATCTATCACGGTCTTCGAATTCTTCTTGACCCAGTCGAGCTGTCGTTTCAATAAAATAAACTTCTGTTTCTTGAGAAAAATGCAGATGTCTTAAGTATAAAATTGAAACTAGAGAATTCACATATGAACAACAGTTTCTTTATATTTTATGATAAAAGTTCATTCACAAATTCATTCAGAAAATTCTAAAAAAATATACAATTTCTATGAGAAATTACGAACACGTCGTTCTGACCGCTTTGGTAATTCTAGTGTTAAATATTTTTAATTCTTAACTTTCTGTTTCGACTAATTAACTTTAGAGTTACTGAAACGATCCATATGTTAGGAAAGAAAATTTTTTTACCGCCACATTTCAAATTCTATGTTATTAATAGTATATATTAAGAATATTTGTCCCAACGATAAGTTTTGAAAATTGTACAAGACACCTGTGTCCCGTTAACACTAGATTTACGGAATCCGTCAATTTGACGTAATTCTAATTTAAGTTTACCAAGCATGCGAGCGGAAATTGTAAGCTCGAAATAAAATTGATACACGAAAAATATACTAAATAAATCTCTACTAATAAAAATTGAACGATTTAAAGTAAACCGAACTAATTATATTACAAAATATCTGTATTTTAATGTACCCATAAAAATGATCCAATCCAAGGTCCGTAAATCTAGTGTTAATGATGAAAATATGAAATAAAACAAGATGCTCTTGTTATGAAAATTTGCATGATGATTTGAACAATTTTCACACAAAATCCTGAGAGATAGCTCGATAGTTTAATTGTGGGAAGAAACAGTGATAGAAATATAAATTTTAGTGAATAAATAAGTGTTTGTTTGCGAAGAAAAATTAATATCGCTTCTGATCTAGCGAATCGATCTAGAATTACGAATTCCAGTCATGCCCGTTAAGCATCCAAGCTGGAACGGTATTGCCTCTTACTATTGTTTCACGCTAACCGATTACCAACGTTGCTCTTATGCAATAATTTCGTTGCCTTCTCAACGGTGCACAACTTTGTACGTGTGCGTAATGAGATAGCGCATCGTGCAGGACGCCATTCATACGTCGTGAGGATGCGTTGCATATCACAATGATGCATGTAAAGAGTAACTCTATATACCGACCTTAATTACGTGTATACAGGAACTTAACGTAAAGCTTAGATTAGATGTAACGTAAACGCGTGTACGGCTTTTTGCAAGGACTTAACACACGTATCTTTAGAAAGTAACTTGGTACACTGATCTTAATTACTTGTGTACCGTAGGCGTTTAAGGAAAATCATTTAAGTTCGTAAAACTAAACTTAGCGGAAAGTATTTTATTTATTTATTTATTTATTTATTTACTTATTTATTTATTTATTTATTTACTTACTTATTTATTTATTTATTTATTTATTTACTTACTTCCTTACTTATTTATTTATTTATTTATTTACTTACTTACTTATTTATTTATTTATTTACTTACTTACTTATTTATTTATTTACTTACATACTTATTTATTTATTTATTTACTTACTTACTTAATTATTTATTTATTTATTTATTTATTTATTTATTTATTTATTTATTTATTTATTTAGGGTGTATTTTAAAGTGATCTATATAAGTGACTTAAATATAAAGTCATTAACGATCACGTGTCTTAGAATGCTAATAAGCAGCACAGTTCGGAAACGCTAGATAGTAGAGAAAAAATTAAGTAATTTCACTAAGAAAATTTATTTCAAATAAATAATAAGAAACATCGTTAGAGTTTATTAGAATTGCCTCGTTTGCGTGTAACAAAATTAATAGAAATATTGTTTCTCGTTAGAATTAACGTTTAGAACGATACGGCGTGTAAAATACAAAAATATAAACACGAATATAAAAAGAATATTTATTATGCTTATCTGCAGATGTGTGTCAATGTTAATTACTATTGGTAAGCATTGAAGTTCCAAGACGTTGAATGTTTCTGAAGATAATTCAATAAATATCTCCTTCTTACTTCTGCCACTATTTCTGTGACTGACGCAACTGACACTTTTTTTTTTTTTCGATTATTTATAATACCAT
Organism: Ctenoplectra terminalis; assembly: GCA_019453375.1. NCBI lineage: Eukaryota > Metazoa > Arthropoda > Insecta > Hymenoptera > Apidae > Ctenoplectra > Ctenoplectra terminalis. Next base: position 9,523 of record SMSQ01026055.1, read on the forward strand.
CCACGAAATAATATTTCCCGTATGAATAGCATCCTTCCATGGCATATTACGCATAGAATATTTGTTTAACACAATTATTGCACAAAATCCATTATGCTAATGACGAGGGCTGTGAAGCGTGTAGCGTCTGAAAAGTACGCCCAATAGAACCATTTATTTATGCATTCACCATGATTATCTTCTCGGAATCTTCCATTACCACATTTCTATTATGTAAAACTATTTGCGTGTTGTATGGAACGCTTAATTTTTGTATTCTTAAAAACGAATTTCGATCATGGTTAATTTTAGACACGAACAACATTCTGTAACTTACACTTCAATTTTGTGTTCGTTAAGGTTTAACATGACGCAATTTATAAATTTTATTTCGAATAAAATGATAGGATTAAATAAATTTATTGGACTTTATGCAAACTGATATTTAATATTTTCTTATTCGATGTTGTTTCAGATTGAATATTCATGTTTTGACGGAGAATGAAATCAGACTAAATACGATGTCATCAAAATACTTTGTTATTGCCATATCTTTAATATATGGTGAGTATTCGTTATAATCTGTATTCTTATATCGTTTCACATTATCAGGTTGAAAATAACATTTCTTCGTAGCTTTTAACGATTCATAGACGCGAATATTATAATTGTCCTAAGATTTTCGAGCGAGGGAGTATTTTTCACGGTGCTTCAATCTACTATGCTACGTGTTGATCAAAAGGTTTCAGTAAGGATGCCTAAGGCGTTTCTTTATTACCAAATGGCTACTCTTTCCCACACTTGCCACGTACTAGGCAGATATACGTGTATGCACGTATTCCTCTGCAATGTAAGGACTTCGATTTGTAAGCAACGCCTCGCGCATTTCGTTACAGCATCGGTTGCTCGAAACTTCGGGCACGCCATTCGGATGCGAAATTAGCTATGTAAATTTAGTAAAGTAACGAATCTTCGAACAATGTACGAGAAAGAGTTCGCGTTATTCGAGATTTAAAAAAAAAAAAACTTTTCGTACCTGGTGAACATAATAGCGATGGTAATTTCGAAGAAACGTTTCACAACTTTGTGAATCTTTTATGAAAGCACGAGAAAGAGTTGGCGCAATTCATGAATTTAAGAACCTTTCATGGTTTTTATTTTCATTTTTTTTCTATTGCATATGTATAATAATGTGAATATAATTTGAAGAACTTGTATATTGTTCCTTTGTTATCATTTTATTGGGAAACAAAAGAATTGTGTGATACAGGGACAGAAAAAAAAGGAAATTTATTTTTTATTTGTAAGTAAATTAGAGAAATTGTACACACTTTACGACTTCCTTAAATTTTCGAATACCTGCAACTTCTCGAACTTAGGCAATCGTTACCTCATTTTATGGCAAGTTGTCGATTTATTTCTTTCCTGTTATATTTTATTTATAAATCGTGCAGCAACGTAAGTACACGGTAGAAAGTGTGTTGTCTTTCACACATAATTAAATTGTACTCTAGGAGTTTGTGAAAAAGGTTCATTATATATACACCGTGAAAATAGCATACCTTTTAATGCAATTTTAGCGTACTAAGTTAAAAAACGTTGAATAAGTAGGGGAAAATTAATTAAATTTTAATTGACCTAAATCAGTACGTTTTATATAAAATATAAAAACAGTGATAAATAAGTTTATTATCAAAATTTGGCCAGCATCGAAGTAAGTAAAACACATACATAGAAAAGAAATACGTGTTTACGCACACATTATTAACCAAGTCACAAGCAGAATTAACAAAAACTTAATTTTAAAACTACCTATGGATAACTTCATAAATAAAACACCCTAATTAAACGATGAAAATAAAAGTATCCAACGTTCTTGGTTCATTAACAAAAACTAAAATTTATAAGTTTCTTCTGTATCATTCCGCGGACTTATAAGAAAAATCGACTGCGTTCATTTTTGGGTAAAATTCATATTTTTCTGAGTTTAAGAAACATAGAATAATGCAACGCATTGTACATTAATAGAACTGTTCGCACAACTTCGTATTCATGAATGCTGCACTTTCGAAAATTAAATATTTGAAAGGAAAGAAAAGGAAGAGTAACGAACATTTTACTATTTCTTGCTAAAAAGAAAAATCCATTTGTTCTCAGAACTTGGTTTCACAAACTTAGAGAATTTTCCTTTTACACTCGCGATGTATTTAAAAAATGTACAATGAAGTTACATAAAGTAATGTAACGCATTACATAAGGACGTTACACTTTACGACAATTCTTCGAATGATCGATCCTTTACGAGACGAAAATAAGTAATGTTAAGGAATATTTAGTTTCACTTTTAGTTACAGAATGCGCGGCTCAAGTTTACAAGAGTCACTCAGTCGAGACTGCTGTAGTAATCAAACCGGCGGTTGTAAACGATGATTTTATTACACAAACCGTCTACGGATTCTTGGATTTCACCACCACGATTGGAAACACGGTGATGGTGTTCAGCCCACAAAGCGCACCAGCAGGTATAATTTCGCATTTTTCTCTTCAAAACGAAACTCCTTGCTATAAAACCACGTCTGTCAATTTAATCAACTCCAGTGTTCCTATCATCTTCAACGGAGAAAAGCAACGTATCATTAAATAATTAGAGAGAAAATGCAATCTGTTCGATACAATAAATCGTAATGAATTTTAAATTGCGAATCTTAAATAGCCTCGTTCCCCATACTCGATCATCAAAACCTTTGAATCACAATTAGCGATACTATTATATATTATGATGTATCTACTATAATAATATTAATAGCGAAACACGTCATAAATCGACATCTAGGTAATTATTTTTTTTTAACAAAAATAGATATCTTATAATCTTCTTCTTTCATACAATCAATTAACAACAAAAATATAATCTCCGTGTTTGTCATCTGTAATTATAATAAATATTATGCGTGTAGGAAAATATTTGGTGATGTTTAAAGTATTTGCAAAATTCCAAAGAAACGTTTAAGGTTTGCTTAAATATAAAAATTTGATGATTTCAAGTGATTTTAATTACTCATCGATCCCGTCTTTCAGACGGTGAAAAGGAAAAGAAAAGCAGCGTTTCTATTATTCAGACGAAACCGAGCGAAACGAAGGAAAAAGCGGCTCCTGATATTCAACCAAGCAAAACATATAAGACAAATTCCGAGGAAGAAACGAAAAAACAAGCAAAAGGCACGAAGGTTGTTGTGAATTCCGTGATCGAACAAAATGTCATTAATTCCTCCGAAGATAATGGATTACGATCGCCAAAAAGCCAGGTGAGATAAACTAATGGTGTTTTCCTCGAATCGCTTATAAAAGAACGAATTATACGTCGTTAACCATCCTGGAACGTTACTTATATTCGCATAAAAATATTTATTCTTGCTTTTTTTTATCGTAAGTTTTTAATTGTAAGGTGATTAAATAAAATAGCTGAATCTGCTTGATTAAAATGTTATTATAGAAAAAACNGCGCGGACTTATAAGAAAAATCGACTGCGTTCATTTTTGGGTAAAATTCATATTTTTCTGAGTTTAAGAAACATAGAATAATGCAACGCATTGTACATTAATAGAACTGTTCGCACAACTTCGTATTCATGAATGCTGTACTTTCGAAAATTAAATATTTGAAAGGAAAGAAAAGGAAGAGTAACGAACATTTTACTATTTCTTGCTAAAAAGAAAAATCCATTTGTTCTCAGAACTTGGTTTCACAAACTTAGAGAATTTTCCTTTTACACTCGCGATGTATTTAAAAAATGTACAATGAAGTTACATAAAGTAATGTAACGCATTACATAAGGACGTTACACTTTACGACAATTCTTCGAATGATCGATCCTTTACGAGACGAAAATAAGTAATGTTAAGGAATATTTAGTTTCACTTTTAGTTACAGAATGCGCGGCTCAAGTTTACAAGAGTCACTCAGTCGAGACTGCTGTAGTAATCAAACCGGCGGTTGTAAACGATGATTTTATTACACAAACCGTCTACGGATTCTTGGATTTCACCACCACGATTGGAAACACGGTGATGGTGTTCAGCCCACAAAGCGCACCAGCAGGTATAATTTCGCATTTTTCTCTTCAAAACGAAACTCCTTGCTATAAAACCACGTCTGTCAATTTAATCAACTCCAGTGTTCCTATCATCTTCAACGGAGAAAAGCAACGTATCATTAAATAATTAGAGAGAAAATGCAATCTGTTCGATACAATAAATCGTAATGAATTTTAAATTGCGAATCTTAAATAGCCTCGTTCCCCATACTCGATCATCAAAACCTTTGAATCACAATTAGCGATACTATTATATATTATGATGTATCTACTATAATAATATTAATAGCGAAACACGTCATAAATCGACATCTAGGTAATTATTTTTTTTTAACAAAAATAGATATCTTATAATCTTCTTCTTTCATACAATCAATTAACAACAAAAATATAATCTCCGTGTTTGTCATCTGTAATTATAATAAATATTATGCGTGTAGGAAAATATTTGGTGATGTTTAAAGTATTTGCAAAATTCCAAAGAAACGTTTAAGGTTTGCTTAAATATAAAAATTTGATGATTTCAAGTGATTTTAATTACTCATCGATCCCGTCTTTCAGACGGTGAAAAGGAAAAGAAAAGCAGCGTTTCTATTATTCAGACGAAACCGAGCGAAACGAAGGAAAAAGCGGCTCCTGATATTCAACCAAGCAAAACATATAAGACAAATTCCGAGGAAGAAACGAAAAAACAAGCAAAAGGCACGAAGGTTGTTGTGAATTCCGTGATCGAACAAAATGTCATTAATTCCTCCGAAGATAATGGATTACGATCGCCAAAAAGCCAGGTGAGATAAACTAATGGTGTTTTCCTCGAATCGCTTATAAAAGAACGAATTATACGTCGTTAACCATCCTGGAACGTTACTTATATTCGCATAAAAATATTTATTCTTGCTTTTTTTTATCGTAAGTTTTTAATTGTAAGGTGATTAAATAAAATAGCTGAATCTGCTTGATTAAAATGTTATTATAGAAAAAATAATAATAAAATCGTACTATTCCATTAAAATAAAGGAATGCAATTGTATCTTATAAGTGCAGCAATGTATTTGTGAAAAAAATCAAACAGTCAAATTATAGAACTTGTTAATCGGCGTAAAATTTTTCTTTACGATTTTTTTGTAAGTTTTTTTCAGAGTTACAGCTTAACCCTGTATAACAGAAGGAAGCAGGGTACTTTCCCTTTCGCGATGCTAATTTTTCCGGTTTAAGTCGTCTATTCGTGCTTATCTATGTATGTCTAAGCATATGCAGCCGTGTATGTGATTTCTACTTTCAAACGATCACGTAAACTTGACGTAAACGATTACTTTTCCAACGTAGTATCGCATGTATGATTCAATATTTTCAATAAACTTCATGCTTTAACGCTCGTTGAATTCGTGGCTGTGCGTTCCATTTCATTGCGCTCAAGTATGCTTTTGTAAGAACGTTTTGAGTATCTTTGTTAAAAAAATTAATTGACTAAGACTTATGGCAATACTTACATCTATTTATTTTACATTCTTTAACTTGTGTAGAATTTTTACTTATTGAAGAAATAGATCGCTGAACAATATATGATAAATTACGTGAATTAATTTATGGCTGTGTTTAACCATTAACAGTAATCAAACTAGTACTTATGATTTAGGAATGTATCGAAGGGTTTTTTATTTGATAATTTAAAAAATTGTGGCAATATAGCATATGTATGTGTCTGATTAAAAATATTATTATAATATTGAATTTATTTTCACGAAAAGAACGTTTAACATTTTATGTAATATATTCGGATAAAAATCAGTGTGTTATTAAGTAAAGCATATTAACAAGGGGATATGTGGATGCTGAAAGTAATTTACATAAATTTTTCATTTATTACGAGCAATACATCTTACAGGAACCGAATACTAAAACACCGGTAATGACAAAGAGTCCTGTAATGTCCTCGCAAGTACAAGTAAAATCGAAGGACGAACCACCTGTGGTTAAGAACAATCTCGCGGAACCTGAGTACGACTTCCTGTCGAAACAACCTGCAGAAGTAGTTGACGAGACGTATAAGGTAAGCAGCTTAAATTATTTATGTCATTGAAACATCGATTTTTACAAGCAAATTTTTCAAACCAGGTGACCATTTTATAAAGCATTTTAATTAAACTTTTTAGTTTTTATTTAATATCCTATTTAAAATTTAATATTTTAATATGTAGATCGATTTGTTATTTTTTAAAGACTGTACATAAAGAAGCTAAATGTTCGACGAAAAAAATTTTAAGAAAACAGTTTTGTAGTTATAAAAAAATGTATCAAAACTTATTTTGTAGATGTATCACACTATTTTATATGATCTTACAATACTTTTATTTTAATATTTTAAAGGATATTAGTAAACGAAATAATATTTTAAAGGATATTGGTAAACAAAATAATATTTTAAAGAATATTAGTAAACAAAATAATATTTTAAAGAATATTAGTAAACAAAATAATATTTTAAAGAATATTAGTAAACGAAATAATATTTTAAAGAATATTAGTAAACAAAATAATATTTTAAAGAATATTAGTAAACAAAATAATATTTTAAAGAATATTAGTAAACGAAATAATATTTTAAAGAATATTAGTAAACAAAATAATATTTTAAAGAATATTAGTAAACGAAATAATATTTTAAAGAATATTAGTAAACAAAATAATATTTTAAAGAATATTAGTAAACAAAATAATATTTTAAAGAATATTAGTAAACGAAATAATATTTTAAAGAATATTAGTAAACAAAATAATATTTTAAAGAATATTAGTAAACGAAATAATATTTTAAAGAATATTAGTAAACAAAATAATATTTTAAAGAATATTAGTAAACAAAATAATATTTTAAAGAATATTAGTAAACAAAATAATATTTTAAAGAATATTAGTAAACAAAATAATATTTTAAAGAATATTAGTAAACAAAATAATATTTTAAAGAATATTAGTAAACAAAATAATATTTTAAAGAATATTAGTAAACGAAATAATATTTTAAAGAATATTAGTAAACAAAATAATATTTTAAAGAATATTAGTAAACGAAATAATATTTTAAAGAATATTAGTAAACAAAATAATATTTTAAAGAATATTAGTAAACAAAATAATATTTTAAAGAATATTAGTAAACGAAATAATATTTTAAAGAATATTAGCAAACAAAATATTACTTAACAAAACATATTTTATATTATTCATATTAATATTATGTCCAGTCTTCATTTGTCAATAATTTTGCTATATGTCTGCGACACGTTACAGGAAAGCCTTCCGTTCCAAATCATTGATCAATGATGCAATTTTATACCTATTAAGTTTTCTCTCGTTGCATATAATTAACATTGACACGGATTGTTCTGCTGCTGTATGTAAATATGGGATAAGGCGACTGAACCAGAAAATCTAGTTCTTGCCATTACAAATTAATAGATTCTGAAATATTTTCCATGAAGAGTAAAGTTTTATCGAAGAAGGTCAATAGTCTACTAAGTGGCTATAAATTATAGTCTGTGTTACGTCTATTACACGGCTATGAATTACAGTTTTTGAGAGAACGTTGCAATATCGTGTATCTTTTAAACAAACGTACATTTTTCAAAGAATGAAAATGCACTAAAGATTATTTTACCGAGCTCAACAATTGTATACAATATAAAAATCAATTTTAATAACGAGATGTATTTGACATTATTTAAGTCTCGATTACAGTATCATAGTAAATACATGAATTTCGATGAAGTATGAATAATTTTGTTCGACTAAAATAAAATTATTTCCCATAATTATTTTTTCTATTTCCATCCGATATCTCTATTCATCCTTGGACTTATTATCGTACAGCAATCGGCCATGAACCGCGTGAAAGTTAAATCCCATCGTCAGATGGTATGATAAACGATTTCACCGTTGCAGCTCATCGATTTGAAGCTTATGCTTAAAGTTCAATTCGATAAAAATCTGCATAGTCAACATGTAATAGAAGAAAAAGATGGTTCTAATAGGATTCAAAATATTATCTTAAACTTGGACACCTATTTGTTCAAAGCATTTATTCATTATATTTACATACACCTTTAAATTAAAAAAATATCACATTATACGAATTACTATCTATAATAAAATAAAAAGGAATTATATCAAAAACACTAATATATTTACAGAGAACGAAAGTTATATAAGTATAATAATAAATGGTTATAGTTAAATAGTTGAATTAGTTGAATTATTATAAAGAATGTTATAAAAATGTTTTAAGTTATTAGATTATAGGAAATAGAATCATACAGAGACAGCAAAGTATTGATACTTAAATATAATGAAGTTTCCGGATCATCTCACAATGTAAATGATTTACGTTTCAATTTTGCAGTTAATTAATTTGAGACCTTCTTCAAAAGTCCACCCGAAACCAAGACCTACGGCTCGACGAGAAAAAGAGAATCCAACTGGTCTGGTCACGAAACTCGGTGGCACTATTGTTAAGGATGGATTGACTACTGTGCACGAAACCAGCGTAATCGGTACTTACATAAATGGCAAGTACGCCCAGGTGCTTCAGAGCTCGTCGAGAATTCTTTCTGGTACACCGCCAGTTCCTGAAGGAAAAATTCGACCCTCTAGCACACAACGGATCCTGAAAACTATTGGACCACAGCAGGGAAAGCTGAAGCCACAACTGGAACCAACACCAACGAATCAGCAAGAAGAATCATCGTTACCCTTGGAAGTTTTATTTAGTGCGCCAGCTGGTAAAACGCAGAATTTTAATTTAATTCGATATAAAAAAATTTTATCGCTCCCGTCAATTTTTTACCTCGAAGATATTTGCGTAGAATGAATTTAAGTAGATATTTTATTTTCCGCGATGTCCCATAAAGACATGGATTTAAAATGGTAACTAAAGTATTTCTGGAAAAGAATGAAATCTCTGAATTGCATTAATGAAGTGTCAATGTCATCAAATTTGATTAATTGCTTGAATACCGATGTGCAAAACGTTTAACTAAATATTAAATTATTTAAAGTACAGTATTAGAAATACGGTAATATTTATTGAAATGTGGTTGTTTGAAACAGTAACTTAGAGTGTATTTATCAGGTTTATCAGAGAAATGTACGAGTGAACTACAATTTAAATTCGAGTTTCTTATTATTTAGGTTCTTCGGTAAGAAGCACACGAAAGAATTCCAATCCAAATTTATCGCGTCCAAAGTTCCGCAACAAAATTAACGACGATTACGATGGCAGCGGCGAAGTGCAACAGACGAAACCGGCTAAAAATCGAAGCAGCACCACCTCGAGACCAAGCTTCAAGTTCGTATCACAGTATTCGTTTCGTATTTAATTATATAATTACGTACATACGTAATTTCGTTCTTAATTCCACCAGAAATCGTAATCCTCCAACAACAACGACAGAACCGCCTGTCACTCGTCGTCGCAGCGGCTTCCGACCAAGCAATCAGCCAAGCTTGCCATCGAAGCAAAGTAATAAGAATAAAAATGAACAACAACCGGTCAGTCCAAACCCTGTGCCGAAATTGAAGCTGCCAAGAACTCAAGGTCGTTGGTCTTATAAAACGACTCCTAAACCTAGAATCGCTATTCGAAAACAGATTGACGTTGAGGACGATCTGCGTTCGACATCGGAAACTAGCACAACCGAGAGCCCGGTGAACGTGGACGATAGCAAAACTACCTCATCGTCCGTTTCCACGTCCACGACGACGACTACGACTACGACAGGTCAGGCAGCTAATGCTCAAAGGAAAATTCAAGAAATGGCGAACGACGAAGAACTGGATCCTAGCGAGAGCGAGGATGTGGCCAGTGTCAGTGTTCAAGATCAACATTCTGAACAGATCCTACCCGTGGAAACAATCAACGTAGAGATTTCGACAGCTGCTGACATCAGTAACGTGTACTTTGAAATTGCTACCATCAAATCACCGTACACTTTCCAGGTGAGAATTTTCTTCTTTTTTTTTCTCATAAATCTTGGCTTTTGCGAAAGACGCGATCGATGGTTAGGAAATTTTGTAGATTTAGATAGCTCAAAATAAATATATCTCTTTATCATATTTCTTTATAGTTCGTTATTTTTTGTAGCTTTACAATCTTCAATAATTTTTCAACTTTATCTTGTTACAATCCGTGCTGTAGCTTTTATATAATGAAAGGCCGCTCAATTATAATCTTCTGTTACATGATATATATAATTATATATCATCTTCTGTTATATATAATTATAATTTTAAATTATAATTTCTTCCATGTTTACATTTTTCAATATTTTAGTAAACTATTTATTCCTTGGAATAACAGGTTGGAACCTTGAAGAACACACGGTTCGTCACTGTAACCTCGACAATAAAGAAATCATTTTCAACGATAGATCCGTCTAGTACGGTCTCGCCGTCAGAACCTCTGACAGAAAATATCCTGGCGAACACTCCAGCAGCATACGAGACAACGTTACCTCTGGATTCGGCTGTGGCGACTCTTCCAGTTATATCTCTAGAATCCGGCCAGGCAACACCACCTTTGGAGACCATAACGGAAACCTTCTCCACTACCCAAACTCTCCTGAAGACTCATTTACTTCCAGTTGTTTATGGGGGCAACACAACCAAGCTGACGCTCGTACAAACGTACAACATCGCGCGTGTGGTCACTGCTACCAAGACCCTGCCACCGATGGACATCTACCAGTTTATTCCCAGCAAAGCGTTGAACGAGTTTAACTCGAAGCTCGACGAGGCAGGTAGTGAACTTCACCTAGAGTTAGACGTTGGCGACGAGGATCGAGACGACGATGACATTCCCAAGAGAGTGGTAGCTCCGAGCAACGACATGGATTCCGACCTAGAACCGTTCAAATCTATCTCAGCCTCGAAGGTAAAGTCGGAAACGCCCAGCAGCAGTTCTAACGAACCTCAATTGACACCTGATCAGCTGGCTCTGCTCAAGTATTTCGGCCAGCAACAGCCACAGGTGATCACCACTTCGCGACCGGTTGTCGTTCTCGACACGCTCTACGAGTCTCACGTGATTCCAGTGGTGAACAACGGAAACACGATTTACTCGACGTTATCCAGGCCGGTCGGCACTGTGCCACGGACGTCTTATGAATACGGAACGTCGACAATTGCGCCAGTTTTGCAGCCTCAATTACAGCCGCAACTGCCGCCGCAACTGCCGCCGCAACTGCCGCCGCAATTGCCTCTATTTCCACAGCAACCACAATTCACAGTGACGAGCACACCTCTGGTCACGCAAATGCTGGCAACCGTGTCCGACTCCAGAATACTGAAGCTGACCTTTGGGGCGAAAACAGCGTACACCACGTTGTTCTCCAGCAGGGTGGTCCCAACTGAGATCACCACTTACGTTACGACGACTTTGCCTGTGCAGCCAACGGTACCGGCCTTCCCAGGTTATTATCCTCCACCCGTTGGCTATCCACCTTTCCCGTTCGTAGGATAGAGTTTTCATCGGTTCGCGCTAAGCGTGCGAAGAACGATTTGCTCTTAACATATTGAGGACTGGAGAATGATATTTTCCAAGTACATACAATTTGTGAACGGTGGATAGAGGAACATTTGCATCGGATCTATCGGAAGACACTGAAGACGATCGAAGGGCAATGTGATGACGCCAATAATATCGTATCATTCGAAAATATGTAGATCGACGAAATAATGGTAATAATTCTTGAATTGTAATTTGAAATCTACAACTCGATCGGTCAGTTTCAACGAGTTATTTTGCCGTCCAGACATTTGGTACCTTAGTATAATCTTATTTAAGGTATTTAAAATCTAGCAGTTAGTACTAGTGTGTAAGGTACAAGCTACTGTTCTGTAACTTTCGAAGATTAGAGATCGAATAGTAACGCGGAATATGGAGCGATAAAGTTACGCGACCAGTTGTATTTCTTGTCATTCGTTTCATTCTCATCGCCAATCGTTATGCAGAGAACGCGCGTTTCCTTTTCTGGTCTGCAATGTGTTAAGGCTTGCTTTTGTTCATGAGTTGTGACGCGACATGCCGTTTATAGTAAACCGTTCATGGAATTTGGAAATTTTCCAATTATCGATCAACCTGAAACTAATTGTAAAAATATATACAGCGAACAGGAAACATATTATTCTAACAAAATATGGAATGATAAAGTATTTCTTAGTGGAGTCGCACGCTTATAAAGACTGATTAATTTTAAAGGACACCACATGCATTTAATAATCATTATACAGGCGCTGAATGAAAAAGAGTATGAAAAAGATATTAGAGATATTTTTTTAACCAAATTAATTGAACGTTTAACGTGTGGCATGCCACGTTATGACACATGAGCAATTTAATCAAACAAAAAGGGATACAAATGATACTTCAAGCTTTTTATGCGCATATTCATTAATGTTTCAATGTTTATCTCAATGATTCGAAAACTAAAAATTATTGACATATTTATTTAAAAACGTTTAGAATGTATAATAATATTTTTGAGATATTATACACTTTCAATTTGAGATAAAGCCAAGTTTTCACCGGGCTGATTAATAGATCGATTAATAGTTACGTACCTTCTTTTTCAATTTTTTGAACTCATTAGATCGATGCTTAATGATTACGTATTCAATGATATAGTACACTTGAAGAACATATTCTACAAAAATTAAAACTCAATTAGAAGCAAGTTAATTATTATCGTATATTTAAATACCGTATACAGTAACTGCTTTCAGTAATTTTGTGCACAAGGAGTTTAACCATTTTTTCGTTTCGTTTGTTTATTGTTTTACAACTTTTGAAATATAAATTTTACATCAAACTTTCTTACGTAGAATTTTAGCACATATATTGATTCACTTTTTGATCGTATTTTGTTTATTTTGGTATTAAATTCTTTTTTTGCTTACGAAAATATAAAACCATCCGTAAATATTGAAAATAATAGCTTTACATTTTGTATAATGATTATATATAATTACATATGGAATTGTGCATGAATGGACTGGAAACAGATAAAAAGTTTATAGAGACTCGTTTGAATATTCCTATTTACAATTGCGTGTTGTTTAACGATGATGTAATTGGTCGACAAAAAAGACATTGTATATAAATTAGTAATTATAGTGTCTATTGTATTGGTATTGTATGTATATTAAAAATTTTGTAAATAAAGTATGTAAAAATATCTCGCATCTTTTATTTTATTGGACACAATTAAAACGTACAAGACATTCTTGAAATAGACATAAGTAAAAGTTTTTAATTATTAAATTCAATTATCTTATTTAATTATAGTTAGTAACTAATAGAACGACTTGAAACTCTCGTTTCAAATGTGCAATAAATAAATCTTTTTAAATTGCTTACCACCCTATACCGAAACATCGATTAAATATCTTTAAAAATCGGAATATTTTAATATATTTGATTAATTCAAATTATGTCCTTTGTTTAATTTAAGATAAAAAAAAGTAATGGTAGAGATATAGCTTTTATGTTTTAATAATATTTTATTATTGTTTTAATTTGACTTATTCCAGAAATAAAACAAAACATTTGTAAAGTGCAGTTGTACCATTTTTTTTTCCCTCTCACAAAATAGTTCCATTCGTTCCATTCGTCATGACAATCGAATTACATTGTATTACAGTTAAATTGCATAAATTTCTTTATCTTGCAATAAGAAAACTTGTTTTATTTTCAAACACTTCTTATACCAACGTGTGAAAAAAAATCAAATCGAATCCGGATGAAAAATAATTTAAATTAAATCGTGCGTCAAAGGGTTAAACAACCTTTATACTAACGAATGAAATATATCTTTCGAAATATTTCTGTAAAAAGAACCCTACGTTTCTTCTTAAAACCCTAATCGTTTAGCTTACAAATTATTTAGAATTTAGCGTTAAAAGTCACACATACTTTATTCAAAACAATATACATTCTTTTTGTTTTAATGCACAATTACATTTAGTCAAGAAACTATATTCATGAAAGTGAAAGAAAACAAGTGCTGTGTTAAGTATACGGCTTCCAATTTTTTTACAAATTATTTAGAATTTAGCGTTAAAAGTGGCACGTACTTTATTCAAAACAATATACATTTTTTTTTTTTTAATGCACAATTACATTTAGTCAAGAAACTATATTCATGAAAGTGAAAGAAGACAAATGCTGTGTTAAGCATACGGCTTCCAATTTTTTCTATGTTCAATTACACAGAGGATATGACTCATCCCAATTATATGACACATCCTATGTGCAATACAAGTACTAATACGATGTACAAAGTTTTACATTACGTTAAATCTACCGTATATTCAGTATTCTGAAAGGGTAGCCCAAAAGATACGAAAATATAAAATGTATGAAACTGTGTAATGAAACTTAATTCTAAACTTAGAACAGATGTGTATATCTTGTTTCGTTCCTTATGAACAGTGCTACGAAAGCTTTTTTTCCATACGAAAGCTGAAAATACATTCGGTGTATTCAGAATCTACTTCGCTTAAAAACATAGTAGTAAATAATTATTTTATACATAATAAAAAAAAAAAAAAAAAATGAATTGTGTTAAAAAAAGGATATTCTATATTCTTCGAGTGCTTCTCGAATGCATTATAGTTTTGAATCTATTTAACATCGGTTCATTCTTTTCATAGATTTCAACTCACGAAGTGAATATTATGTTATACCGTCATTTATACGTACAGTACTGGACAGAATTATAACTTTATTACAACAATTTTTTCTTTTCCCGATCAACTTAAACGACAATCTGTTTCGATGATCAATACGCATCGCACCATCTTTTAATAATGTTTAAAGAAAATTCAACATTTGTCAATCAATGAAGAATAAATTCTGAAAAGGTTGATTTGCAAATAATCGTTATAATTTTTTCTAATACTGTAAGGCTTTATGGAATGGTAACGTGTAATATGTACGACGAGAATTGGCGTCGAGTCAGTAAAAATTAATGTTTATACTTGACATACTGTTCCTCCTTCTTAATAGCCCGAACCAGCGTTAAGCTAAGAGCAGCTATTACTATCTGCAAAATTTCATTCATTATTAAACAAAATATTATTCGACGACAAACGATCTATGATATAAAATAAATCATGAAACATGGTATGTTATTTAAAAAATAATCCACTTTCAATACTCATCATTTTACAAATATAAAATATGTTTGATATCTTACATGCAGCATACACAGAGCCAATGCCAAACCAGCCACCCAACCCGATCTACCCTCCAGAAACCATGAAATCTCTTCGACACATCCGTGAAAGAAAGCATTTCCAGTAACCGTGTTCCTACATTCCGTAGGTAATGGTTTCCTCAGGGTCAAGTAATCCATCGGACCATCGGCACCGCAGCAACCGATCTATTTTAAAGTCACTCGATTAATCTAGTATACTGGTTACTTCAACGTGTCCAAAACATCCAAAGATGTTTTAAAAATGATATATTAAAAATCTTTCTTAACACTTTGTTGACCGGTCACGAATTAACTCGTGTTTCCATACCCGAATATTATTGATCACAAGTTAATTCTAATAAAACTAACGTTAGTTTATGCATTTTCGAGGCCTAAAAGCAATACATTGATCTTTATCAGAGCATTCTTAATTTATTTTAGATTAAGCGTATGAAAAAATTACAAGTTTTAATATCATATTCAATTGCAGAAAATTAACCGGGTTCGCGGAACGATTTTAGCTTGAAACAGTCGGTCAATAAAGTGTTAACACGTATACTAAGTTACATTTGAGGAAAGACATAACATCTTGTTTCTTCGATATTAATCGATTTAACGTACAAGAAAACAATAAAGAAAAATTTCAAACTTGCATAATCGCGTACTGTATTAATGCATAAAATATGTTTGCCTTCTGTGAAGTAACTTTTATTTATTAACTTTTCAAACGAGTTAGCAAAGAAGTTAAGTTTTTCTTTCCATGCATACGTAACTGTGGAATACGTGTATCTTTTTTTTTTATAGAATAACATATTGTCTTACGCTTTCTTGAATTAATTGTAAAATGTACGTTGCTTTTGAATCGTGATAGTTATTGATGAGAGCAGTCATGGATCGATGTATAAGCGGTTGAATCTTGCTGTCGTAGGTGGAATAATCGAGGAGAACTGTGGTCCCTGCCAGGCCGAGAGCGTAGGAGAATAATTGCAGTCCCACGTACTTAAAAAATCGATGCAATTTTACTCAGACTATATTTACAGACAATGTATAGATCTTTTAATAAGTTGAAGTGTTCGTCATACTGGAGAGAAATACAGGACATTTTATTTATTTTTGAACGAGTCACCGAATCATTTCGCGAGAGGTACGATGTCCGATACTCCTGGCCAATATTCAAATTACTTTTTAAACCGATAATCATAATAATTGAATATTTATGCCTTACAACGTAGAGACCAAGGATATGCTCCGTGAGAGCGACTCCACAACCAAGGAACGTGATAATTACGATGAATATCGAAGCCGCTAGTAAGATATAAATGCCGATGTAAAATTCATATATTTCAAGGAAATCGAGCCATTCCTGGAAAGCTGGATCCAGCCTTAGCCACATGCACAATCCGAACATTGCGCTTCCAAGTAACTGAGAAATATGTACAATAATTAAAAAATTATTTTCATTGCATAGCTTTATGTACACAGATTTTCAGACTTTCGAACACAGATTTATTTGAAACAGATTTTCAGACTTTCGAACACAGATTTAATTGGAACAGATTTTCAGACTTTCAAGCACAGATTTATTTGGAACGGATTTTCAGACTTTCAAGCACAGATTTATTTGGAACGGATTTTCAGACTTTCAAACACAGATTTATTTGGAACAGATTTTCAGACTTTCAAACACAGATTTATTTGGAACGGATTTTCAGACTTTCGAACACAGATTTATTTGGAACGGATTTTCAGACTTTCGAACACAGATTTATTTGGAACAGATTTTCAGACTTTCAAACACAGATTTATTTGGAACAGATTTTCAAACTTCTCTTTTATGTTTCCCTCTTTTATTTCCCAATTTTTTCTCAAGCTCAATTTCTTTTTTTCCCCAATTTTTTCTCAAGCTCAATTTCTTTTTTTTCTCAATTTTTTCTCAAGCTCAATTTCTTTTTTTTCTCAATTTCTCAATTTTTTCTCAAAAAAATGTATAATTATGCATTTTAATTTTGACCAAGATTCTATACTTTAATTTTAATTAAGATGATTTAAAAAAAAAAGTTATGAATGCGAAAGGCATTATAGAGACATAAAAAGAGACGATGTATATATATATATTTTATCGAATACTTTCATTTTAAGTATATAGTTCTTAATCCATTAAAGTTCTGTATTCGTCACCCTGATAAACGTAGATATGATTGCTACGCTGTGATCTGACTCACATTGATTCAAACGTAACGAGGATGTATGTTGCAATAAGAAACGTTTCAATCTAAATTGCCTCCGCAAACACATTTACATAGTACAGTATTAACCAAGCACCGCTCATTCGCGTAACGTAACTACTTTGTGCAAGATATTTGTGCGTAACGTCTCAACTATGGACATATATATATATAAAAAAAGAAAATGCAAAAAATGTATTCTAAAAAATCATACTTTACAATATTCTATATATCCTTTCGAAAATATAATATTATCAAATAGTCATGCAAACATTTAACGAACAATCGAATTTTTATTCTTATATTAATCGATCGATAGGTTCGATAAGCGTTCCATAAGTTTGTCATTAATTAAATGTAATCACGTTTATCGTTACTTTTCTTCTTTTCACTTACCCATATAACTGCATTCAAGCAGAAGATGATAAATTTTATACACTGAATTCGTTGTTCTAATTGAGACTGGGAACCTTTGACAACCATCGTTCAAATGTTAGTTTCGACACTTGCGTATTTCAAAATAAATTTTTCGGTAAAAAAAAGAAACACGTTTCTACGCGGATTTATTCCGCGAGAATCACTTAATGAATTAATATGAAAACGTGAACACCGTAGTTGTGAAGTATGCGATGGTGTATACCTGCTTCTTCCATTCCACCTGATATTCTCTTTATCGTCGACAAATATAAGATAACTGGATAAGCGTGTCCTAGATAAAAAAATCGTTGCAAGTGAGTCATTCACATTACGAAAAATTATCATTAAAGCGGTCGAATTTGAAAAAGGGTTGAACACCGTTTGTTATTGTTTTCCTTTCACGCCTATGTTGTTAATGTACTATTAAAAAATGAATCTTCTTAACTCGGGAAAAAAAGAAACATCATTCGATATTATGTTAGGATGTATTATATTAATAGAAATTAATAGAAATTTCATTAACTTTTAATTATTAGAATTAAAGCGTATAAAACTATATTGAATACAATATACAACATAAATACATGTACACGCAATGAATATCAAGCGGCATTAAAGTTTTGTTATCATAAATATGAGAAATGAATAATCGATAAACTAAAATAAAAGTAGCCAATTTTATTTCATTCTAAGAAATTAATGACACGCTATGTTGATCATGCTTGATGCAAGAAATAAAACAAAGTACTTCGTTCTTTCAATTTTTACACTTTTATCTTATTGTTTAATTTTTACTTCAGTGGCTCGTAATGTTTATTGCTTAATAAATGTATCGAGACCTAAAAGCAATACATTGATCTTTATAAAATCATTTTTAGTTTATTTTAGATTAAGCGTATGAAAAACTTAGCCAATTTTATTTCAAAAAAAGTAGCCAATTTTATTTCATTCTAAGAAATTAATGACACGCTATGTTGATCATGCTTGATGCAAGAAATAAAACAAAGTACTCCGTTCTTTCAATTTTTACTCTTTTATCTTATTGTTTAATTTTTACTTCAGTGACTCGTAATGTTTATTGCTTAATAAATGTATCGAGACCTAAAAGCAATACATTGATCTTTATAAAATCATTTTTAGTTTATTTTAGATTAAGCGTATGAAAAACTTAGCCAATTTTATTTCAAAAAAAGTAGCCAATTTTATTTCATTCTAAGAAATTAATGACACGCTATGTTGATCATGCTTGATGCAAGAAATAAAACAAAGTACTCCGTTCTTTCAATTTTTACTCTTTTATCTTATTGTTTAATTTTTACTTCAGTGGCTCGTAATGTTTGTTCCTTAATAAATGTATCGAATAATAATCTATAATAAAATATTCGTTGTTACTGTCGGATTAATTTATTGTAATATCATAGTCGGTAGTTTATAACAAAAATTGTTATCATACATAGAATGTTTCAAAACATCGTTTGTGTGGCTAAAAAAATTTTACGCAATTGATCTTTATCGTACGAATATGCAAACGCAGATTGAAATTTCATTCACGTTAGATAAAGGAAGTTTTAAGCTACAACTTCGTAGTCTTCTGCAGGAAATTGAAATATCGTTACAGATGTAGGGTCTAAAATTAGACGTAGAGTTCTCAGTATGTATACACGAAACGGGTACGTTGCCTTTTTCTAGCCATACGAACAACGGTGTACGAATTAAATGTGATAATTATTTAAGCACACGCCGAGTGATTAAATTCATAACTGCTAACTTAAACAATTACGCGCATAAACAATACGTACACGTTTCTACTTAAAATTAAATTATTAATATAAATTATAATTAAATATTAGGTTGTCACAAAAGTTTCTTTCTTTTATTAATAACCAATGGATGCATAATATTTTATGTTTTACAATATATTGTTATGTTATATCGGATCTATTTTGCTCTATTATTTTTCCGCATCTCACGTTTAACAAATAAGGCTTTATATTTGTATAAACATTGCAAAATGAATAACAATAATAACGAAAGGAACCTTCGGGACAACCTAATACAATAAGAACACGTATCGTTTCCGTGATTCATTTTTAATTATAATTAATCATTCAGAACGTTTCTTTTATTAATAACCAATGGATGCGTAATATTTTATGTTTTACAATATACTATTATGTTATATCGGATCTATTTTGCTCTATTTTTTTTTCCGCGTCTCACGTTTAACAAATAAGGCTTTATATTTATATAAACATTACAAAATGAATGACAATAATAACGAAAGGAACTTTCGGGACAACCTAATACAATAAAAACACGTATCGTTTCCGTGATTCATCTTTAATTATAATCAATCATTCAGAACGTTTCACTTACAATTAATTTTAGAATAATTTTTAAAAAGATATTTTCACTCGTTTGATTTTTCATATCAAACAGGTACTACTCCCTTATTCACCTAATATCATCATTATTATTAACGCTCATCAGATAAAAATGAAATTTTGTAACAATCTATTGATGTTTCATATATTATGTACTTCTTCTGGATATCTTACGTATTAAAATATCGATGTAAGGAAAGTAACGAGCTTAATTTCTTTAGATTAATTCAGCACGATATTATCCTTCAACTTCTTACATTACACTGGTACAATGTATAATTCTAGCCAGATGAAATTGAATTTTTTAGGTTGAAAATTTAGTGTGTCCTCTTTTATATACAATTTTGTTATCGGTTATCTCGTGGACCAGTCATACGTAACGATACGCGAGTTCATTTGATACCATTCAGCCAGCAAGAATCGTACGAGTATATCTCGGTCATGATGCTCGCGATATGGACCAAAGGCAGCATCAGCATCAGAATTGGTTTCTGAAACGAATATGTAGCTGGGAAGTGGGGATGTAGGCGTCAAGCAAGACATTAAGCTTTGCTGATGTGGAAGTTCGAGCAAGCTGAACAGAAGCTAAAAAAGAAGCTACCGCTGACGCTTCGAGCGTTTCAAATTTTAACAGTCCCATTCATTTACCAATTTTGGTAAATATTTTTTTTTTCCTCGTGTTCACGTGAGTTATGCAAGCCTTCATGTTGCTCCAGATTTTGATTGGTTTTTCTGTCTTGGCGACAGCAATTCCGAAGCCGGACAACGAGCAGAACCCGCGAGTCATTAATAAGGTTTGTCTACGATTTTTAAGTATTCCAAATCTTTTAGATGTATACGTAATGAAAGACTCAAATTTCTAATCACTTCATAGCGAAAGCGATTATTAAAAGTAAACAAATCTTCCACACATAACCTCGTATTATATATTTAAACAAATTTATATGTATAATATATACTTTTCTTTCACAATGTTTTCTTTATTATGTTAAAGTTCATTGAAATAGATCACGTACGCGTTATCAGTGAACTTTTGATTCTTTGGTATCATTCTATCTAATTCTAATTATTCTGCATTTATTTATATGTTTTTAATTAACATTTTTCTAAATAACCTTGATTTTTCTAGGAACCAAGCAGCGAAGAACATTATATCAATACTCATCATAATCCAGCCTATGACCATGAAGCTTTCCTCGGCGAGGAAGCAAAAACTTTTGATCAGCTCACTCCTGAAGAAAGCACGAGAAGACTAGGAATAATAGTTGATAAAATAGATAAAGATAAAGATGGTTATGTTACCGGAGAAGAGCTTAAAGATTGGATATTATATACACAGAGACGTTACATACGAGACAATGTTGAACGCCAATGGAAATCCCATAACCCTGATGATAAAGAAAAACTTCCATGGACGGAGTACTTAGCAATGGTTTATGGAGATATGGATGAACATGAAGCAGAGGATCATGAGAAGTCTAAAGATAATACTTTTTCGTATGTTGCTATGCTTAAGAAAGATCGTAGGCGTTGGACAGCTGCAGATTTAGATGGCGATGATGCTCTTACAAAAGAAGAATTTACTGCTTTTCTTCATGCAGAAGAAGCAGATCATATGAAGGATCTTGTAGTATTAGAAACTATAGAAGATATTGATAAAGATGGAGATGAAAAAATATCTCTTTTAGAATACATTGGTATATATTTCATTTTTCTTTGGATCTAATTTGTACAAATGTTGATTAAAAATAGTTAACATTCAATTTTTATTCAGTAATTTTTATAATTATACAAAAGTAAAATATATTTTTTATTACAGGTGATATGTACGATGGTGTAGAAGGAAAAGAAGAACCAGAGTGGGTAAAAAATGAAAAAGAGCAGTTTTCTATGTATCGCGACAAAGATGGTGATGGTTTCCTGAATTTTGAAGAGGTTATACACATTTCTGAAAAAAAAAAAAATAAATAAAAAATAATGCAGCTATATTAAGATAAAAATTTCAACTAATTAAATATTTTAATTTAGGTAAAAACTTGGATTATTCCGGCTGACTTTGACCATGCAGAAGCAGAATCTCGGCATCTGATATTTGAAGCAGATACAGATGCAGATCAGAAGCTTACTAAAGATGAAATATTGGAAAAATATGATATTTTTATTGGTTCTCAAGCAGCTGATTTCGGTGAAGCATTAACTAGGCATGATGAATTTTAATAAAACTTCGTATGTAATTCTTAAATAATACTTTTATAAGTGAACAAAATGCGTAATTGAAAGATCAAAAACAAAATGTATAAAGCATTTACTAGTGGACTAAGAATCTTTTTATAATGGCTGATTTTTATTTACCGCGTAACATTCAAAACCAAAAATCATTACATCTTCTAAAAGTGTATATATGTATTAGTCATTGTAATAAATTACAATTATTTTAAATATTGTTGCTCTCTCAAAAAAAAAAAAAAAAAAAAAAAACTTTTGTATCGTATAGATGTAAAGGTAATTACTGTCATTTCTTTGTCCTTTATATATAAATAAATATAGTTGTACTATCTGTATCAAGTTTGATATCAAACTGTACAATAGATGCAACATTTATCTGATATATGAGATCAGTATGATAAGATATATTTTTATCAGGAATAAATTCTGTGTACTGTTCAAAGTGACCAATAGAATAGAGTGACCAGAGTGAAGTATTAAATGTCTCAAAATGATGAAAGTGAAGTTTCTAATTATTTGTTTAGGATTTGTATCGTTTGGTGATTATATTTGAAACATTTAAATTTTAGAAGTTTCAGAAAGAGTATAAAAATCATATTTTTTATCTATTTTATAGTTAAAGCAAATGAAACACGTTGCTTTCAGTTTAGATGGGTAGCTCCTGTACATGACAATGAGCCTGATAAATATAATTGTACAAAAAGGAAAGGTATTCCTTGTATCGAACCTTTATGCCACACAGGTAAGATTATCTCTCTTTATAAACTATCTTTCGCATAAAATAATAATATTATTTGTATATTTTTACTTATATTTGAATAAAAAAAAAAATGTTAATAGTATAATATTCAGAGACTTTTTAAATATATTATTTCTAATCAATAATTACAAAGCAACGTTAATTACCTACATTTTAGAAAAACCACCAAATCTAAATGAATTATGGGAGCAAAAGAATTTTACATGTCTTGCTACCTCTGACAATGTTTGTATAAAATATACTTTTACTTATAATAATCATGGTAAGTACATCATTCTGTAATATAATAATAATTCATGTGAAATAACATAAAATAGGTTTCATAAAAAAAAAAAAAAAAATGATTGCAGTTGTCAATACATCATACTTTTGTGGGAAAGCAACACAAGATGAAGTAATACCTATTACATCAGGATGCTTTCAACAAAGTGTAAGTAATTTTATTAATATTTTAGTTATTTTCATGATAACAATCTTGATTTAATTTATTTAATATATATTTTGTGTACTAAAAAACAGTATCGCTCACGAATTATTTGACGTTTCGAAAAATTTTATCAGTTTTTGTGTTTATTACTCGGTATTATGTATTATTAATTACTATTATTTAAAATTTCATTTTTCTAAATTTGAACTATTGCTATATTTTTATAGGTAGGTGGTTATGTACTTGAAATGTGTGCTTGCGAGCCTAGAAGAGGATTACCTTGTAATCACGCATCGGTGAAAATAACATGCCCTGTTATTTTAATCATTACAATGTTATTATTTACATTTATAAGTTTTTCTTAATGTTTGCAAATCATTGTAATATGAATTCTAAGATATGTTTTTATAAAGTTTTATTATTCTAATTTAAATATGTAGTTTATACTTACAATATATAATATATCAGTGCATTATTTATAATATTCCTGTTACTGTATTACATTTAATTTACTTTTATTAAAATATTTACAATAACAAAACTAGAAATATGAATAAAAATATTACACGATTTATCATCGGATCTTAAAAAATTTTTTTTTTCTACGAAAGTAACAAACGACTAAAAGCTAAATAAATATGAAGTAATAATTATTTACAGTTCTGAATATGAATTAGTTATTAAAAACTGATATTGAAAATTATTAAAGATATTATACAATAAAGGTTATAGATATATTATTTTTCACTTTTTTAATAAAAATTATGTGAAGTAGCATTAAAATTGAGCGAAATATTACTAGACTTAATATTTTTATAATAAAGTATATAAAATAAACAAAACAGAAATTTATTTTAAGAATAGTCCAGTAATAATAGGAACACGTTTCTAGTAAAAACATGCGACACTTATCGTTACGTTTAAAAGAAAACAAACAAGCGATACTATTTAATTGTTTTCAGTGAAGCGTATAAAAAAAAATATGTAATATAAAAAAACTGAGAATTTCTTAATAAGAATTATTTTAAGATCCTATATATCGAAGCCATAACGGTTCAGTAATTGGACATATCCGTTTATCTAGGAACTTTTTGCAACTATATTATATGTAAGGTTGTATGTATACAGAAAGAAAACTATTTATGTGATCCGTTTATGAATCTGCTGGTAGTGCGGACCACGAACAAATACAGTGACTGGTTTTGTATTAACCGCATGGTATATAGTTTAAAATTGTATATATCACTTAAATATGATATTTTCTTTGCAATATGTTAAGAAGCCATTTATTTTGAATATAATGTAAAGGAATATTCAGGAGTGATATACTTGCCGACAAATGTAAGCACTGAATCGTTGTACCTGCTATAATTTTACAAGGAAGCATTTATTTTAGGTTACCGAGCTATGTAAAATACTTTTATACATTACTAATAATTTCAATTAAAGTCGTTTACATCGATGTGTTTTCTTTATTGTATGAATTTATTACAATTCTTTTGTATATAACCCATAAACAATTTCAAGTTACCCACTTTTTTTTGTACGAAGCAAAAATGAAAACTCAACATTTATCATGGAATAACTTGTTATTGTTAGTATAAAAAAAAAAGATGTATACTTGATGTAATAATTTTTGTTATAGATTATTTTTTCTTGTATAATTTAATAAAAGTATTTTATCATCTATGTACATATTTTATATAGTAATACATTTCTTTTTTTTTTTTAATTTAAAGAAATCACAATATGGCAGAGCAGCAACAGTCACCTTCTGGCTTTAAACGTATGTCCTTAGATAAAATTATCGAAGCTATGACTTCAGATTTAGAAAGTTCCAATGGTCATTATGTTCAATTTGGTGTAAATCCACAACAAACTACATCTCATAACTGGGGAGATTATTCTTCGAGCCAAACAAGACATTACATTGCTAGTCAATCTCCTCATTCTAATCCACCTACGATGCAATCCATGACTCCGATGGGTGCTCCTCTTTACATGCAAGACATGTCAAACTA